>WOVY01002666.1:0-113715 GCA_013436015.1 Rhipicephalus annulatus | reverse complement strand
GGACAATTGTTACGGGGAATAAAGTATACACTGTGAACAAATGTGTACTGGCGAATATACTGGCGAGCTAATGCGTACGACGCTGCTGCAGTCCGAGCACGGTCCCGTCAGCAATTCGTCGTCGTCATCCTCAGGCATCTACTTAGCCCGTGACATTACCCGCCGGCGGAGAGCACGGTCCGGTGCGATCAATTCTCGAGGCGGAGAAGTAGGCTTGAGCCGTGAGACGTGGCACTATATCGGTCGGGACTGAAGCTGGTACTGACGTGGTATGAGTGGAGCTATCTCATAGGTCACGCTGGTGACCTTGCGTATGACGCGGTAGGGGCCAACGAACGGGACATCAGTTTTTCGCTGAGACCAACACGACGTGATGGTAACCACAGCAAGACGAGTGACCCCGGAGAGTACTGTACGTCGCGGTGCCGGCGATCGTAAGCACTCTTTTGGTTAAGCTGCGAGCACATAAACGATCCCGGGCGACTTGGCGGGCGATGTCAGCTCGGGCCAGGGCATCACGAGCTAAGCAGTCGATGAGGCGGGCGTCAGATTGGAGCATGGTGTCCATGGGCAAAGGCGGGTCATAACCGAACAGTAGGTAAAAGGGGAAAATCCAGCTGTATCATGACGTGAACTGTTGTATGCGAAGGTAACGAAAGGTAAGTGGATGTCCCAATCTTTGTGATCCTTGGAGACGTACATCGCTAACATTCGTCAAGGTACGGTTGAGGCGTTCCGTGAGGCCGTTGGTTTGCGGATGGTACGCTGTAGTGAACTTGTGGTGGGTAGAGCAGGATCGCAGGAGCTCGTCGACTACTTTAGATAGAAAACAGCTGCCGCGGTCGGTGATCAACTGACCGAGGAGCACCATGACGCAGAATGATGTCATGAAGAAGGAAATCGGCTACATCAGTAGCGCAGCTTGTGGGGAGGGCGCGTGTAACGGCATACCGCGTTTGCGTAGTCGGTAGCAATAGCAATCCACTTATTACCGGTGGCCGACACGGGAAAGGGTCCTAGAAGATCGAGGCCGACTCGGAAAAATGGCTCATCTGGTACTTCAATGGGCTGGAGGGTACCAGCAGGTCTCAGAGCAGGTGTCTTGCGGCGCTGGCAGAGGTCGCATGCCGCAACGTACTGTCGCACAGAAACCGTAGAGGCCAGGCCAAAAGAATCGGCGGCGAATGCGGTCATACGTGCGTGACACCCCTAGGTGTCCAGCGGAGGGGGGCATCATGCAGCTGGGCCAAAACGTCTGAGCGAAGATGCACAGGAACAACGAGTAAAAGCTCAGCACCATCAGGGCGGGTGTTGTAGCGGTGCAAGATGTCGTTGTGAAGAACGAACAGTTGTAAGGAGTGGTCAAGGTGGGGAGAGTGCAGACCATTGATAATAGCACGCAAAGAGGGGTCGCGGCGTTGTTCAGCAGCTATGTCGGTGAAGTCGGTAATTGAAAGAACGAGGGCCTCTTGCTCATCTTCCCTCGTGTCAGGGGGATCGACTGGGTAACGGGACAAGCAGTCGGCATCCTTGTGAAGTTGTCCGATTTATAGGATACGGAAAAAGTGTACTCTTGTAAGCGCAGCGCCCAGCGACCAAGGCGTCCCGTAGGGTCCTTGAGTGAGGAGAGCCAGCAAAGCGCATGGTGGTCCGTAATACTGAGAATGGTCGGCCATACAGGTACGGTCGGAATTTCGCAATGGCCCAGACGAGAGCTAAGCACTCGCGTTCTGTGATGGAATAACTTTGTTCCGAGCGCGACAACAGACGGCTTGCATACGCGACGACGCGGTGCATTCCTTGTTGCCGCTGCGCGAGCACTGCGCCTATGCCGTGGCCACTGGCGTCAGTACGAAGCTCCGTAGCAGCAGATGGGTCGAAGTGTTCTAGGACTGGTGGATTGGTGAGAATGTTGACGAGCGATGAGAAGGCGTTTGCTTGCTGTTGGCCCCAGGTGAATGCGACATCCGTTTTGAGGAGGCAGGTTAGAGGACGGGCTACTTCAGCGAACTTCTCGACAAAACGACGGAAATAGGAGCACAGTCCCAGAAAACTTCGGACGTCCTTGACTGAGCGGGGTGTGGGGAAGTCGCGAACTGCTCGGACTTTCGCAGGGTCTGGTTGAACGCCCGCAGCGTTAACAAGATGGCCGAGTACGCAAATTTGGGCGTTGCCCAAAGCGGCATTTGGACGAGTTAAGTTGCAAGTTGGCACGTCGAAAAACATCAAGCACTGCGGACAGACGAGTAAGATGGTCGTCGAAAGTAGTCGAAAAAACAATAACGTCGTCAAGATAGCAGAGGCAGATGGTCCACTTCATGCCTCGAAGGAGAGAGTCCATCATGCGCTCAAATGTCGCGGGGGCATTGCATAATCCAAAAGGCATCATCTTGAACTGATAAAGACCATCAGGAGTCACGAAGGCCGTCTTCTCTCTGTCTTTGTTGTCCACAGCGATCTGCCAGTAGCCTGTGCGAAGGTCTATTGAAGAGAAATATTTGGCACCGTGCAAGCAATCGAGTGCAATCATCTATGCGCGGTAGGGGATAGACATCTTTCTTGGTAATATGGTTGAGATGGCGGTAATCAACACAGAATCTCCAGCTATTGTCCTTTTTTTTAACAAGTACAACGGGTGAGGACCAGGGACTAGATGAGGGTTCGATTATGCCCTTATCAAGCATTTTATCGACTTCTCGCTGTATAATAGCACGCTCCGGGCTGACACACGGTAGGGTCGTCGGCGAATGGGTCGAGCGTCACCGGTGTCGATGCGATGGGTTACTACAGATGTCTGGCCCCAAATTACGGTCGCCGAAGTCAAAGATGTCCTGATAAGGAGCAAGCACACGGCAGAAAGCAGAGACTTGTTCAGAGGTGAGCTTGTCAGATAGCATTGGCTTGAAAAGGTCGGAACAGGAACGTGACGAGAACGACGTTGATGAAAAATCGGGTGGCGAATTGGTGGTTAGAGCGGAAACTGTGTGGTCGACCAGTGGTGTAAGATGCGCAAGTGACATGCCGCGAGGAATAACTTGCGCTGAGAGGCCGAAATTGAGGACGGGAAACGAAGTTCGGTTGTCCTTAACGGTAACCACCGTGTTGGGGAGTGCAACATTGCGTGTCATGGCGACGTCAGAAATCGGGGCAGCAACATAATCACCATCGGGTACTGCAGGATATGGCGAGAGTTAGACTTGGACTGCGGCTTGCGGCGGAAGTCTAAGGAAATCGACAGAGCGTAGACGAGGTGGGCTGGTAGAGACGGTCTCCGAAAAGGATGGTAGTTCGAGCTGAAGAAGACCTTTGGAACAGTCAATGAGCGCAGCGTGTGAAGTCAGAAAGTCAAGTCCAAGGATTAGGTCATGAGGGCAATTTTCCAGTACAGCGAACAAAACTGAAGTTTGATGCTTAGAAATTGTTAATCGCGCAGTGCACATTCCAAGCACAGCAGGAGTACTCCCATCCACGGTACGAACGGTAGGTGCAATCGCAGGCGTCAGAACTTTTTTGAGGCGGCGGCGGAGGTCTGAGCTCATCACAGATATTTGTGCACCGGTATCAATAAGAGCCGTTATAGGTAAATCATCAACGAGAATTGTTAGGAGGTTGCACCGCTGGTCGGGAGTAATCAGAGGATTTGCAGTCCAAGTCGTGTATGCAGCGTCACCTCCGGGGGCTGCACCGGCTAGTTTTCCGAGCGACGGTCGTAAGGAGACCGAGAACGGCGGGGTTGGGGCGAGCGGGACTGACGACGCACGGGCGATGGCGAGCGGCTGGTCCGACGTTCTGGATTATACTCTGCACCTGTCTCAGCACGGTAGGACGGGGCATAAGGTGCACGTTCAGAGCGAGGCCGCCAATCATAGAAGCTCGGTCGAGGTGATGAGGTCCACCGGCTGCGGCAATGGCGAGCGATGTGTCCTATCCGATGGCACGTAAAACATATGGGCCGATCATCATGAGTGCGCCATTCAGCTGGGTTTCGTCGTGGCGCGAACGTGCGGTTCGGAGTGGCAGCCGCAACGACTGGAGCCGAGCTGGAAGTAGCAGAGGCATTTTGATGAGGTGGCGAAATGCCCATATTCGCGATCTCTTGGCGAACCACGGCCTGTATCATTGAAACAGCACCAAGGTTGTGTCCTGGCGCGCTGACGGTAGACATAGCGGGAGCCATGGCCTCGAGTTCCCGACGGACTATTCTGGTGACGTTTTCTGGCGCTGGTGGTTGGTGTAGTGTGGGCAAATCTTCGCAAGAGGACGTAGCCGCCGTGTTGGGAAGGCGGTCAAATCGGTGAACTATGCGCCTACTTTTTGCCTGTTCGAAGCGACGACATGCTTCGATGACCGACTCCACCGTCGAGCAGTCCTTGCACAGGAGAAAATTGAAGGCGTCATCCGCAATTCCTTTCAGGATGTGTCCGACTTTGTCCTCGTCGAGCATGTCCTTGTCGACCTTGCGGCACAAAGCCAACACGTCCTGGATGTACGCGATGTACGGCTCCGTGGATGTCTGGGCACGAGTTGCAAGCTCTTTCTTTGCGGCCACTTGACGTCCGATGGGTTTCCCAAATAGATAGCGCAATTTCTGCTTACAGACGTCCCAGCTAGTCAACTCTTCTTGATGTGTCTCGTACCAGAATTTTGCCGTGCCATGCAAGTAGAAGATGATGTTCGCCAGCATAAGCGTTGGACCCCAATGGTTGCTGCTGCTGACGCGCTCATATTGAACAAGCCAGTCATCGACGTCTATGCCACTTGTGCCGTTGAATGGACCTGGGTCACGAGGTTGCACCACAACGATCGGCTGTGGGGCTGACGGATCTTGTTGACATTGAGTAGCCTGGTCAGTCATCGTGGTAGCTGCAATGCGCCGTCCACTGCGAAGATCCAGCTCGTTGGGCTGTATAGCGAGTGGTACCCCGCACCTTCCACCAATGATGTTACGGGGAATAAAGTATACACTGATGAACAAATGTGTACTGGCGAATATACTGGCGAGCTAATGCGTACGACGCTGCTGCAGTCCGAGCACGTTCCCGTTCAGCACTTCGTCGTCGTCATCCTCAGGCATCTACTTAGCCCGTGACAATATTACCCAAATTTATATAAATTATTTATATTAAAAATATTACAGGTCCAATACAGAGTCCTGTGGGACTTCTGAGGTGACGTTTACGTAACTTGATTTTCCGCTGTTAACAACAACACACTGGCTGCGCTTCAATAAAAATTTTCAATCTATTTGATGACATTTCTAAATCTAATTGCCTTAGTTCATAAATAAGAAGTGAATGCGTAACCGTGTCAAAATTTTTCAAACATCTAAAAACAAACAATCTATCTGGCCCTCAGCATCAATTTTTTCTTCCTAAATTGTTATAGAATTCTGCAAGATGTGTAGTGCAGGACAAGCCCTTGTGGAAACCATGCTGTTCTTTCATTAGGATATGGTTCGCTGGGATGTGACTCAAGATTTTCGCATAAATTATGTGTTTCATTCATATACATACAATACACGTCAGGGAGACGGGCTTATAATTTTCGATATCTTTTCTCAAACCCACCTTTATGAATCGGCAAAACATGTGCTAGCTTCCAGTCGTAAGGCAATCCACTGGCACGGAGCAAATGCGTACAATAACGGAAAGATAAAGAAAAACGGTCGCATTGCAGAGCTTCAACACGTGAGGTCGAATACCATCAGGGCCAGCTGGCTTGGTTGACTCCAAATGCTTGAAAATTTTTTTAATAATGCACAAGCTGTTTTCCGCCTGCGTCATAAGCTTCACAATGGTAGCAGCTGTCGTAAGAGTGTCGGGTATTGCTGGAAGAAATACTGAATGGAAGAAGTTTTTTAGATACGTTGTCCATTCTACGTCATCCGTGAAGATATCGTTATTACAAATGATTTCTGGAATGTCCAGGTAACTTGGTCCACACCCCTTAAGATACTTTGAAAAAGCTTAGGAGTGGTTTTGAACCTTTCATTTAGTCCCTTTAGGTAACTTTCTTTCGCGATCTTAGTAGTGAGTTTGTAATCAAGCGTTTTTTGGGACAATCTTTCATAAAAAGCCTCGCTCTTCGTTCTCTTATACTGCGCAAAATACCGTTTCTTTTTTGTGTAATTTGCATAATGAATTAGGTAACCGAAGATTTTCTACACTTTTGAAGTTTCGAAGAATGCGCGTTCGGTATATTTTCGTTCACAAGCTCACCCAATATCGCTTTAAACATATTACACAGTTCATGAATTGTAGAATCGTCCGCTAAGCATTCAAAAGTTGTCAAATATTGGAAAAGTTTTTGGTTGATACCTTCATGATTCCGTCTATTTTAAAAATATCTCTCTATTGTCCCAAGAACTGAATCATTGAATATTGGTTTTGACGGTCGCAACAACAGCCGAATCGTTGCTAAATCATGGCATGACTCTTACTGAGCTTGCTGCATTAGATGAGCCTGAGAACAACAAATCTGTGATATTACCTCCTCGTGTTGGTTCCCTTACGTATTGTAATAAACCTTATGTGCCTACAACCTTTTGCTTTTCAGAGTTCGCCGCAGAACGAGCAAGAATGTCACATTAATAATTCGGCTAACACAAGTCCGGCAGATTAATATCACCACCGAACTATATCACGTGCCCAGGCACTTCTGAGATAATCTCAGACAGGGCATAAACTGCACTCGTATCACAGTTCAGCGCATGGTAAACTGAGTCAACAATTAGTCTAAAGTTGTTAGGCAACACGATTTCGCACCAGTTTGTTTCGACAGCTTCGTGGCAGATATTTCGAGTGGTAGTCTGCAGTGTCGTATGAACCAGCAGAAAAACGTTCCCTTCGAGGCGCAGCAGATTTTTACGATAAACTGCGTAATCTTGTGGAAACACGTCACTGTCGGTTTCAGCCAAGTTCAGTGCCCATTACAATATCTGCTTCGACTCATTCTATCAATTCAGCAAGCTGATCTACTTCATTTGTTACACTTCTGCAATTACCTAAGAAGACAACAATATCTTTGTGTTCTTGATCTTTACCTTTATTAATTGATAATGTTTTCGCAGACAAGACAACCTCCTCTTTTTCTTTATCCTAATGAAACGCTCTTCCATTAATGATGAGCTTATCAAAAATCAGTTTACCTTTAAGTTTTGGCCTTATTATTAGCATATTGCAGTAGGTTTTTCTGCTATCACGCGTTTCAGGTGAGTAATCTTCGTCGATACCACAAGCGGGCCCTTCAGGTTTTTGCCTTTTAGATGCGGAAGCATCTTATACTCGCGCCTTGTAGTGCGCCGTCCGCACCGTCCGCACCGCTTCTCGAACATTCGACAGCTGACGCGCGCGCATGCGCCGTCGCGCCGTCGCCCACCATCTGTGCCGCGCGCGCTTCTCCTTCGAGAACATTCGACAGCTGACAGCGCATGCGCCGTCGCGCTGTATATATACTCAAGGTCGGTGCTCGCTCGCTCAGTTGCCGCTCGTCGGTTGGTTTGTACGGCGCGTCGACGTCCAAGGTCGCGGTGAAATGAATTCCAACGAATCCACAAACGCAATGATCGACGTCCCTTCGACCAGCGCCGCCCTTTCGCATACGTGTGTACGTGTTCACTCATTTAACACCCCCTCCTACAACCGCGTTAACCAATTTAGCCATCGACCCAAGTAAGTCGCAATTTAACACCCCATTTCACAACCACGTTAACCAATTTAGCCATCGACCCAAGTAAGTCGCACTTTAACACCCCGTTAACCAATTATATGCTCCGCATCCTCCTCAGTGTTCCCCCGAGGGAAGCTGCGGGCAATTTTTTGCTAATCACGTGGTTTCCCGCCAGCAAAGCGTGGCGTAACGATGCTTCCGATGTCCTTTTGTCAGTGGTGCGTGGAAAGTGGCTATCTATTGACGTCTTAGACTACCGAAGGCAGCCAGATGACATCTGATGCTGCGCTCAGGCTGGTCTCGGAACACAGTGTCACACCTTCGTCTTCATCAAAAGTAGCTGCGCGGAACGAACACCACAACAGCGAAAGTACCCGCACAAGTAGCAAAAGTGTGCGTCACATGACGGCGAAGGTGCTGGCTCCAATGTAGAGCAATTATTGAGAAAATATAAAACAGATAATCGCCTTCTTTCGGGTCACAACGCAATACGTTGATTTTAAACGTAGTAAATCAAAACCATTAAACGTGGCGTCTGATTCTCTACGGTGTCTAAGTTAGGCCCGTGCTATTCTGGTCAATATTTATAATATTGTCTCTGAAATACACGAAAGAAATCATGCTGTGACTTTTCGTAGGTGAGTGCCTTCTTTACAATGAAATTGATAGCTTGTGAAATCAACAATGGCACAGTGACGCTCTGAGAGCAGTAGAAATTCGTGTGACAAATGAAAATTCAAAATAGGTCAGAAGAAATTGTTTATTACGCGTAACGAATAAAGTAAATAATATCTTCGAACTCGATAACATCATGAATTCCTCGGTACTTTCTACGGTTGATGTACTGAAATGCTTAGGCGTAAATGTACCCAAGAATTTAAGCTGGTCTAATCAAGTTGCGAAAGTATGTGAAATTGTGGAAAAGAAACTCATGTTCTTACGAAAAAAACTGCATTTAGCCTCACAGTCAGTTAGGCTAACTGCCCATTTAACCTATGCACGGCCCACGCTAGAGTATGCCAGCGTAATCTGGGACCCTCATCAGTCAGTGTTAACTCTGAAACGGGAAAGAGTTCAACGTCAAGCAGTAATGTTCATCTTATCACAATACAGTCGTGCAGATTCGGTCTCCTAAATGCTCAAATTGCTTAACTTGCCCACGCTTTCTGAACGCAGGCGCAAAGCAAGGCTAATGTTTTTTTTTACTATGTCACTAAAAACGAACTTACCATCAATAGTTATCAGTACTTCATAGAACAAAAAGGTAGAGAGAGTACTTCGAAAAGGCAAGGAGGGTACTTTCGAAGCGCTTCAGATGCACATAAAGATTTAGGTGTTTTCTTTTTCCCAAGAACCATAGCAGAATGGAAGGACTTTTTTTGTTGTTGTTTATTAAAAAATACATACACTTTTTATGAATACATTTTCTGCATGTTGAACAAACAATCAGAGGTCCCAAAGTAAAAACTGTCAGGGAGACCTCCTTACAAAAAGTAAAAAGAGGATTAGCTTTTTAGTCAGCAAACAGCGACGAAATCACAGCAATAATTAAAAGAAAATGGTGCAAAAACGTAGGGCCATATGAGAAATAGTGACAATGTGCTTGAAACAAAGAAACTCAAAAGAAAACATTCAAGTCATAAGTCGTTTAACGATAAGACCTTCAAGCGCTTACTAAAGGAGTACATTGTGCATGATTTGAGATCAACAGACAGCATGTTCCACATGGTTATGCTTGAAAACCTTGCCGTCAATTGACCGTAGTTGGTACGTACTTTACGTAGAAGTAGATTACAGTTAGCTGAAAACCTCGTGTTGTTAGTATTTACAAGAGTAACTCCTGAGAAACTGGTAATGTTTAATTCATTATTAAGAATACGAAACATGTTCATTAGAATTTCGTAGCTGAAGAGTTTACGCAGAGGTAAAATATTCATGTTGCTAAAAAGGGGGGCTGATGGTGACGAAAATGGTTTGAAAGTAATTTAGTCTTAAAGCTTGCTTCTGTAATTGGTCTAGATGATTCACATGTGACCAATATGTATTTCCCCATGATGATACGCAGTATGACAGGTGACTATGAAAGAATGCGTAACATAAAGGGTAAAGGATTTCAGTGGAGAAGTAAGATCGTGTTTTGATGATCACGTGAATACCGAAAGACACCTTTTGAATTAAGGCCTGCGCATGCTCACTAAATTTCAAATGTTTATCAAATACCACACCAAGAAATTTAGCAGATAAACATGCATGAATGAATTGTCCATCAAGCGTCACTGCTAATGAAGCGATGTTTGGAAACAACTGTGGGGAAAGGAATACCATGAAATTATTTTTTGATGGATTGCTGAGTAACAGATTCGATACACACCATGATTGAACGTTATTTACGGTCGACGTTTAGTGATTGTTGTAGCCTGAGTGGATTCTTGTGTGCTGTAAAAATAGTAGTGTCATCAGGGTAGAGAAGAGCGTTCGTGTGATTCAGACGAAGTGGTAAGTCATTTATAAATAACAAAAACAGGAAGAGTCCCAGGATTGACCCTTGAGGCACGCCAATATTAGTGGTTTTTGGAGAGAAAAACTCTGGTTTATCTGAATAACCTGCGTCCGATCACCAAGATAGCTTTTAATGAGCTGAAGTGGTGGTCCAGATATACCGTAACAGTCAAGCCTATGAAATAGGATGGCGTGGTTATTTGTATCGAAAGCTTTAGTAAAATGAATAACCACCGCTCCAAAAAGAAGACCTTCATCAATTGTCAATTTAATCCTGTCAGTGAAAGTTATTAGTGCAGCTTCAGTCGAAAGACCTGGACGAAAGCCAAATTGGTGATCAGATAATATGTTGAATTTAGATAGGTATTTCATCAAACAGTTGCAAATTAGTTTTACAATGACTTTACTAAAGAAAGGTAAAATGCAAATTGGGCGATAGTTGTTACAGCATTCGCGGTCACCTTTCTTAAAAATGGGGATAATTTTCCCTGCTCTAAGGCCTATAGGAAACACAGCAGCCGCGAAAAGCTTATTGATTAAATAGGCTAAGATTGGTGAAAGTTCTTTTGATACAAATTTCATTTTAGAAGAGCAGATTTTATCAAGCCCTGGTCCAGTATTCTTTAATGATAAGATAATATTGTTAACTTCATCTGCTACCGTGGGAATACAAAAAGAAAGATTGAGGAGTACGTGGAAGACTTGACAGTGAAAGTTCTGACTGAGTGTTTGTATTAGTACTCACAGGGGTGCTGAAATGAGAGCTGAAAACCTCCGCAATAAATTCAGATCCAGTGTATCTGTTTTAGTTATCAGATATAGCAGTTGGGTGCAATTTAGGCTCATTGCTGTTAAAAAATTCTTTAATTACTTGCCACTAATGTTACTACTTACTGCTACAAATGTGAGAAAACACCACTGCAGATGTATTTCAAAATAACCTTTCACAAGATTAGGAAAGTATAGGCATGTGCCCATGCTCTTTCTGTGCATGTCTCCAAGATCATTCCTGTAAACTTTGTCGTTATTTTTGTATTGTATTATTTATGTATGTCCGGAATATTCTCCTTACAATAGGCTGTGTATCCTTGTACGTAGTGCTCGTTACGTACTGCCGGCGGACTTTGCCTGTATGGTGTCGTAAAACTTTATCAACCGATAATCGAACTATTTTCTTCTGTATTCCTATGTTTGTTATATGTTATTTCTTTCTGTTCCTGCTTTATTCTTTGCTGATGCATTACCTGTATTTTTGGAAGTGCCTTTCTCTATTCATTTTGGAATGTATGTCTTGCAAAGTGCTACTTTTGACCCACCCTGTACCGACCGAAACTCCTAACATTATGAGTAAATAAAAAAGTCCAAAATGGCATTACGTAGCGGCGACCACTTGCGGCAAGTGAAAACGGCAGTAGGCGTGAAAATGGCACTCGTCTCGGCGCGCGAGTTGCAAGACACCGAGGTAAGGGCAAAAGAGTGTGATGGTAAGGTTACGTCTTCAGCAACAAATACCAGTTTGTCTCCGGTTTCAGCAGCATAAAATAACACAGCGTCGCCAAGCACTCCGAAATTCACCTCAGCACGAGGGCAGTCGAGTGCGGCCTTATTGGTGGGGAGAAGGTCCCAACACGAAATTAGGTCATGGGAACCGTAATGCAATACTAATGATTCGATGACGTTGACGAGGCCGTCAATAGCAAGGCGAGCAGTACAGGCAGCAGGTGACGTGGCGGGCACTGAGCTCGCTGTATGAGGCGTATACTCGATATTGGCGCCATAACTTTTTTGAGCAAGCTGCAGAGTCTTGCTTTGATCACTAAAACTACAGCGCCAGTGTCGACAAGAGCTAGTGCAGCGATGCGGCCCGTATATACGTCAAGAACATTCGTTGGTAAAAACAGTGGTCTTGATCGTTTCGCAGGTAATGCAGTTGATGCTTCTGAAATTGCGGCAATTAGTTTTCCCGCTCTGGCGATGAAGAATGGCCATGCATTGGCGATGGTGAGGGATGGTTAACAGGAGGGTGGCAGTAGGCGTACGATGACAACTGGTCGGAGTGTTGATAAACTCTGAACAAAGGGGCGTGGGGGCACAAAAACAACAACATTGGAAGCTCTAGTCGTAGATCTGCGGGTGGACAGGGACGCGCCGACGGCAGTATCGCGCATGTTTTCAGGCAGGCTACAAACAAGACATATTGGGCGATTGTAGATTATACACCACTGTTCATTACACTGGAGGTACCTTGACTGAGTCGAACCGAGGAGTGGGTCGCAGTGGCACGACTGGTGGTAGGGACGCAAAGTCTAAAGAGGTGGCTGCGTGGCAGCTTCAGCGTACTTTAGAGGTACATTCACCTCAGCAAAGGCAACAGTTGTAGGCGACGGCAATGTGTCGTGGGCATTTGGTAGAGTCGCGCATACTTGCTCCTGGATGACCTGGCGAGTATATGCTTGCAGAGATGACGATGCTTGGCCGGCTGTTGATAGCTTCTGGATCCACGATAGCATTGACTGAAGGTTAGAGATGGTAATCAGGCTCAAAAAGATATCAACCAGAACGTTAAGGCATTGCGTTGAAAATGCTGTCGTCGGAGTTCATGAAAGCTCTGACACAGCTTCATGAAATCCGAGACAGTGGCAGGGTTCTTCGAGAACAGGATTCGAAAACGCGTCATTGAAAATGCCTTTTATGATGTGCCATACCTTGTCAGTTTTGGAAGTCCACAAACAGAACCGATAGAGGTTGTAAAGGTCATTCAAGTGGTAATATCCTCCTCGTGATTTCCGCATCACTGCTTGGCGATATTCGTTAAATAAAACATCACGATACCGAGCTTTTTGGGATCTCATTTTTTTGGTAGCGTGCGCTCGTTCGTAGCATTTCAGCCAATCCTCAACGTTTTTTTTTCGTCGGTGCCACGTAAGATGTCTCGTTCTCGCAATCGCTGCAGGCACCTGGAACAGTTCCTGGGTGGCGATGCCGGTGGGGTTGTTGAGACAGCGTCGTCAGGCATGACGAACGGCAGCTTTCGTCTACGCAATTCTAGGGCCGAGGAAAAGCAAAGCAGCCTCTACCAAAATATAATCTAACTGCAGGGCGAAAAGCAGTAGCAGCGTCGGGACAGAAGCAGCAAGAGCTAACGGGGTATACGGGTAGCGTCGCAGAAGCAACCAGGCAGTCTTAGCTCTCGCATCGCGCCAACGTGTCGATGTCGCTGCAGTATGTGGTCACTCATGATTATGACATCTGTATTGAAGGTGCCATTATGGCATCTTCACTACAGATGCCATAAGGCTGAAGCATGATATCTCAAACATCATCGTACGGGTGAGGGCTACAGAAAAAGTATATGAGACAGCGTTTGAGGCCATGTAGGACATGGTATGCCAAGACCCTATACATCAACTATCGGATCTCGTTGTTGACCTTCAATGCCTCCTGAAACTCCTCCAACTAAGTTTCTAGGTAACAGGTCCGGAATGGTGGCTTTAACGGGTATAAATGCGGCTGCCCGGCTTGCGCTAGCTGGAACATGGCAACAGAGCTCGGTGACAGTTGTGCAGTGCCGGTCGCTTACCTGTGTGTTCCTTGTGACCAATTTGTAGCAATGAGATCACGTATGACGTAGACGTGCCACCATCACTGGTTTAATGCGAAGGTAAAGGTGTACAGCGCAAGAAGGAAGTGAGACTGTCAATTGAAAAATATGTTGAGTTTAATGTTCCAAAACCGCCGCAGTGAGACGCCAAAGCAGAGTGGTGGTCATGGCATGCAGCCTACCAAAACCACCCGAAGGTTTCAAGCACCTTGCGCCACGAGACACCGGTGCTCGCCGTCTTTCGCCTGGCGGCTGCCTGCCACTAGCACTGCACTACTAAAATATGTAGCGTGTCCAGGTTTTCCGTTTGACTATATGGCAGAAATTCTCGTCATTTGCTTTGCAGCTTTTTAAGTTCATCAAGTTTTCCAATGTTGGCTAACGAGAAATGTTTCTTCAGTATTTCTTTGGGCGTTTATTAGTGACTTTAGAGTCCACAATTTTATCATGGCTTTGCGTTGAATTTTAGCGCTACACTGTGGTATGCACTCTTTAGCACAGGTGAAGACATTTTTGAAGATTCAGCTTTTCATCTCTTCTACGCCCAGACGCTTCCTCTTTTCGTGGTATAGTGCACATAACTGTCTAAGTTTAACCCTGTTTGTACAATGAAAGTACCAGATTTTAAGATAGCGTGGTCGGTAATCCCGTCGTCTTCTTGACAAAAGAGTTGGAAATGGGTCACTTCTATATACATTAGGATTCACTTTCAAATCTATGTAAGCTAGGAGTGACAGTGACTCAGCAGCTGAATTGGTTCATTATTTGTATAGAGTGTGGTACAGTAATATCTTAGCTCTGCCTTGTATAACAGACATGCTTCAGATGAGAGAAGAAAGTTTTTTGAGAACCGATTACTCACATCATACTCACTATTACCACAACGCATTGGGACCATCAAAACATTCACTTATAGCATATGACTCTGAAGGCTGACCAACGAGGTTTTCGAACTGAATTTTGTCGAATGGTGTGTTCTGTGATATGTAGGTGGAGCATACAGTCACCATATGACTGAATGGAATGGCTCAAACCACCTCAACCTAGAAGCAGCTTTTTAGCACAATATATATAAAGGCTACACACTTTCTTACAAATATTGCCACACGTTTAAGAAGTGACACTATTTGCATCTTCATGAAAAGCCACGTCTTGATTTATAAATTTTATGTCAGTTGACTTTATATGAGTTTCCTTAGCACAGAACGCTCTTGATTGATAGTCATTTAGTAGGTCTTCAGTATCATTCTTGTTATAAAGTAGGCCCCTGGTATTCAACTGTTGTATTTGTGCAGGTATTTTGAGGAAATATAAGTGGATGTATTCAATTCCATGTGTTCAAGGTATATTTATGTAAAATGAAGGTACACCTTCAGAAGGCTGATCCCTTTGACGGAGCCGTTATAAGCATATATATATATATATATATATATATATATATATATATATATATATATATATGTGTGTGTGTGTGTGTGTGTGTGTGTGTGTGTGTCTGTGTGTGTGTGTGTCTGGGTGTGTGGCAACACTAAGTAGCAGCATAGCAACATCACTGTCACTGCTAATTATATTAGATGGTCGCATCTGACCTGCGATTAACCTCGACTTGCTAAGAAGTCTGGTCTCTTTTATTTTAGGCCAAGAAAGCTGGTTCTTTAAAACAGATGACTACCCACCAAATCTTGCTGGTTTTCCTACATACACGCACGGGTGCGTTGTAAACCGACCCTTGAATTACTTATCCAAGGACGACAAGCCAACAATTTCACCCAAAAACAGCTCCGACACTCACTTGTACAGGTACATTCGTTGGCCTGTTGACTTGCAGCGCCTCAGGTTGTTTTACAGACAAATACTCTTCCCGTATTATGATCATTTGACGAACATGACATATTGGCGCGCTGCTAAAGGTTGTGACAGAGATTTACAAGAAATGTGGGATCCAGACGTAGTGGACCTTGAGGATGACAAAAAAAATGATACAGACGTTGGGAAAATGTATTACCGCTTTCAATAAATCTGCTGTGATCTTATCACTTGAATAAAGGTCACTCTGTACAGCAACTCCCTGAAGGTGGTGTTGAGTGTGTCCTGCTTTATTACATTTTATGCAAATTCTATACCAACAAAAACTTCAAGAGTGAAGATTTAATGTGCACTACGTAAGTACAAGAAGGAGGCTAAACAAATATTTCACGTTTGAAGGGCATGAACCAAATGATTTAAAATTTATAGCCTGTCTCTTTGTTATGTTTTTTGCTGACAATTAGAAAATTGCTGGTTGGTCGTTCTTAAGGTTGCGTTCACAGTCGAGAATTGACGTTTAAAGTAAAACGCTAGAGCTGCCTAAAAACCGCAAAGGTGCGCGTCGAAAGTGTTCACAATCGCTCTGCCACTGACGTCACCACTGCTGTCAATACTTTAGGAATTTATGTAATATTGCCTGCTGTTTGAGCACTAAGTTTCGCCCAGAATTCTAGTTGTTCACAAAAAGTAGTAAAAAGAAACAGCCCGCACCTTTTCACGCAGTGTTTTGGGGCATAAGGCAGCATTACAGCTGCCTTATGCACGATTACACCAGAAGTGGTGGCGATTGATTCAGCTAATTGTACACTCTAAGCCGTAAAGGGCTGAAGTTAGGTATGGCATTGGTCCTTTAGTGGACTAAACTGGCTGCCAACGAATTTGAACCAATTTTGGACTAAATACGGGACCAGCGGCAAGGTTTCAACTGTTACCCCTTAGCACTTACTTCACCTCGTTCAAATGCTGGTCCTAGTAGATTTCTCTATCGGGAATAACAGTTGAACCGTCTGGAATAATGGCAAAAAGTTGGTGACCCTGCTCTGGTGGATTATATTTTAAGTTTATTTTAATTTTTTCAGCACTAAAAAACGCAGTATACTGGTCACGCAAAACACACACCCACATATATACATCGGCACTATATTTCAAAGTAATATACCACAAACACTGACCACCCACGCTACACTACAGAGAACTAACTATTGGATATATATAGCAAAGTATATTTACCTTATATGTAGTGCCACTGGGTGACTTTTGCTTGGCTTAAAAAACAATAACATTTGACACCGTAACGTGAAATTTTACCTGAACTAATTTGTGGCACTATGCGCTCCGACCTCTAATATGGATCCATCTAATCTTCAACGTCCCTGCAGCCATAGAATACAAAATATCAGATGGCATTCAATCACGTCTGCCGGGCCAGCATTAGCAGTGCTTGTTCACGAGTCCGAAAACACAAACATAGCAGTGACGCTTATTCAGGGAAGCCGACGAAGCTGCCAAGAGCCCCACTGATGCCATACTGTGTCGGCTTGCCGACGGCGTCACTAGGCTTACGAGTAATACGGCTGAAAAACCACCGGCGATCGCAGCATGGGACTCGCGTGAAATTTTCATCGTCTTTATTTTGTAGTCACAAATGAACAATAGGTAGCTGTCCCATGTTCACTGTGTCTTACGGAGTGATGCGTATATGTATCTGTATACTTACAGCGACGAGACCGTTCGCAGGCATGGTTCTTTCATCGTGGTAAGTTGCCCGCTGTGTGCAGGCGGCCACACGATTAGTCGTTGCTGCGATCGTATTAACGCTTGAGTATTGATAACGATTGTCGCATGGAATTAAAGACATAATTGATCTTAGGTTTAATTCAGGAGACATCATTTTCTGTGAAAGAAATGGTATGCGACGTTTCTTTTGCGTGTGCCGACAATGCATTCACACCGGGAGCCAGCTTGATACCGAAAAAGTACGAAGCCAACTTTTTCTATATATCGCTTTGAAGTTGTGGCAAGTGACTGTGCTGGTATACGACCGCTGACGAACGGCTTTCTTTTATGAGCGTTGTCAGTGTTCTCCGTAGTTCAAGCTAATTCATCTCATTGAAGCGATTTATCCGCATTGCCCGTGTTCGGAGACTTTCACTTGGTTTCGGCCCGCCCGTGCCGGCATTGTGGAAACGCGATGGCGATTGCTGTGTGCACTGATTGCGCATTGTACTTGCCTCACATAAGATCCATTCGACTCATAATACTTCGGCTTCGCAGAGCGTATAGCCAATATAATTTGTTTTCGTGATTGCCGACTGCGTCGAGCGTTGCAGTACAGCATCGACAGAAGGTGATCGCGGCTCAATTACCCTCCCCGTTTTTCCCTTCATTGCCGGGCAATTGCGCACGACACGCACTGTTACGCATTTAGTCTCTGTTGGACGAAAACAAGAAGATGAACAACGCAGATGCCAAGGAGATGCTTAAAATTTTGATGGGTTTGATGCATAAGATCCTCAGCAGCCTAAACACTCCCGCTGCTAAGGCGGCTGTGCAGCTACTTGAGGTTTTGGAGCTTCTTCTACTGGTTCCTCAGTAAGAGAACATGGCATTGATGTTCGAAGAATGCATGTGCCAGTCGCTTGTTAGGTCCGGTCACTTGCCTACGTGACGTCTGTCAGACTCAGACAAAGGGTTTTTAAATATCAATTTCCTGTTATAGGTGTTATGTGAACAGAATATGGTTATACCTTTTCGTATATCTTGATATATCCAGATTTGGTCCCGCCGTGATCAACGCACGAGCAAAGTTCTCGTTTGTATACGCCGTGATTTGCCGTTCTTGAGACATGAAGTCGCGTCGCACACCAGCAATGATTACGTGAGCCTGACAATAGCACATAAAAAACGGACATTCTTAGTAATAGGAGGATACATACACCCAAGCGCACAGATGGACTGCTTCCACCTGGGGACCATTCTTCAAGCAGCACAAAGGCCACACACTGTGAATGGCGATGTTAATGCACATCATCCTCTCTGGGGTAGCAATACAACGAATTATCGCGGAAGGGAGTTGGCCAATTTTATATGCAGCTATAGACTAAGCTTACTCAACGACGGATCACCTACATTTGTTCGTCGCCCGTCTTACAGCAGCTGTCTCGACCTCTGTTTTGTTTCCTGAAGCCTTCTGTCTTCCGCATGTTGGTGCACAGATTTGGACACTCGCGGCAGTGACCACCTTTTAAGCTATGTTCAGTTCAGGTGGTTTCGACGCAAGCACACACGCTACATCTGTCAAACCGACTGGACACTGTTCAAGGCATCTGTCACGTCTGGCTGTGAGCACACGACTGATCCATCGGAGATAAAAAACATCATTGCTTCTTCACTGCGTGACACAACCAAAAAGGTTAACCTACCGATGCAGAGATCAGCAGTTGACTACCAATACGAGGCCCTTCGTGCAATCCGTCGCCATGCCGAACGCCGATACAGACGAACGAAGTCACCTTCAGACTTCGTTCGGCACCTTGACAAGATCAGCAGGCAGTGTTGGAGAACATTCTGTGGATTCCTGGACCCTAAGAAACATCTATCTAAGATCTGGCGGGTGGTACAAAGTTTGCAGACAACTTCCCAACAACGTCAACCATTTCAAGCGGTTACTCTACATCAGGGGCGGACAGAAGTTGAGATAGGCAGTGACTACTGTAGCCTCATTGTGGACACCACTGATTGTCTAGCCACTAATGAGCCTCTTACTACCATCGCGCCTCCATCGTCTCACGAGCGCCTTGATGTACGTTTTACAATGCATGAGCTTGACGCTGCGATTTCTGTCTCCCGCCCATCATCGGCACCAGGACCTGACGAAATCACGTATGCTGCACTCAACCATCTGGATACAGAAGCACAACGTATCCTGTTATCTCATTATAACACCTAAAGGAAGTCAGGAGAAGTCCCAGCTATTGGAAATACCGTCGCATTATTGCATTGCTTAAGCTGGGGAAGTGTCCTTATGCACTTTCCTCCTACAGACCAATCGGCTTAGCCAGCTGCGTCAGGAAAGTAACGGAAAGAATAGTACTGTCAAGATTAGAGTTGCTTCTAGAGAGCAACAACTCTTTTCTTGCATTTATGAACGGCTTCAAAAAAGGCCGATCTGCCATTGATGGTGTGGTCGACTTGATCACCAGCATTGAAGAGGAAAGAAGCTGACGCAGACTAGTGGCGGAGGTCTTCCTAGACATTAAGGGTGCCTACGATAATGTGATGCATTATGCGGTCGTTGACGCACTGGAAGATTTGGACATCGGTGGACGACTTTATCCTTGAATTTTTAGCTACCTTAGGGACCGCACCATATACATGACGACAAATAATGGAGACACCGATCGACATAAGGTTCATCGTGGTGTTCTCCCAGGAGGAGTTCTCAGCCTGATCTTACTCAATGTCACAATGATCGGCCTAGCAGCAGAACTTCCCAGCACGGTGAAGATCAGTGCATACGCTGATGACATATGCATATGGGCATCCGGAACTACCCGTCCGCAATTGCAAGCTCGACTACAGCGTGCAGTAATGATCACATACAAATATCTACGACGTCAGGGGCTCACTCTTTCAATCGACAAATGCGCAGTGCTTGCGCTACGCACAAGCATATGTCGCAATACCCAATATATATTAATGGGACAGCGATACCTGCTGTAACGCACCACAAGTTCATTGGGGTTGTCGTACAGAGCTCTATTGTGCACGAGGCATGTCGCAGTACCTAAATCTAAATTGATGAGCTTTGCTCTCGTTCTTCGCCACGTAGCAGGAGCAAGATGGGATCCATTACAATCATTGCTACTTCAATTGTATAATGCTCTATTTGTGGGATACATCCAATACAGCATGCTGCTGCTCTCCGTTGAGGAGACCTAGTTGTGTGAAGACGCTAGAGAGTGTTCAAGCTCTTACGCAGATGCTTACGCAGATGCTTGGGTCTACCATGCTGTACTTCGACAAATCAGACAATTACAGAGGCTCGGGCTTGTCCCATCAGTGTATATATGCTCTGGGAGCCACTTAGAGTTCACCTCCGATTGCTGAGCCGACACAGACAGCACCCACTGTCAGTACTACCCGCTACCCACCCAGATTGCAGTTTCTCAAGAGTAATATCGCGGCATGAGATTATTATACCATCAAGGTTTTCCCGCCAAAGGCCCCTGCAGTGCCTCCATGGTTCCTGCCTAAACCACCTGTTTGTTTTACGATACCTGTAATTACGAAGAAGTCACTCATTTCTTCTGTTGGCCTCAGACAACTGACCCTATATCACATTTATACGACGTACAGTGATTCTCTGCATGTGTACACCAACGGTTTCACCACGCTAAACACCTCCACCGCAGCCTTTGTTATTGGAGACATTGATATCACTCGACGATTCAATGTGGACTATAAAACCACATCAACAGCCGCAGAGCTTGTCGCTAACCAGGAGTAAATGCGATTTATTTCTGGAGAGTGACCTCGAGCCTGGACGATTTCCTGTGATGCCACACCCGCTTTGCAAATTATTAGTTGCATCATGAAGCAAGGTCCGTATCACAGCTTGGCAATAGAAATCACAGAACTTATTCAAGTTACTTCAATAAATGGCCATCTTATCACTTTCCAGTGGTTTCACACTCATTGCGGCGTGATGGGAAACGAAGAGGCAAACGCTGAAGCTAAAAATGCCTTAAGCAGTGCCCCTGAAGTACGCATTGCGTTTTCACGAGCATGACACGAATGCCCTGATTTGAGGCGTGATGCACTGCTACACACTCCAGCACTAGACCGAACCGGAATGGCGACACCAGTGACTTCACAAATGGGACACGCAAATGAGGTTCCGCGTGCCCCCTAAAATTGAAACGGCAACTCGCAAGTATAATCCACTGCATTCGTTTAGGTGTGGACGTACACAAGACGTTACGCACATATCATTGGTCGCAGTGACACCGATCCTAATTTTGAATACTGTGATTTGCCAGAAACGCTTGAGCACATATTTTGTGTCCGCCCAGTACACGCACGTGAACGACAAACACTGATTTCTTCTACTGAACTATATCGCAGTAGGTCAATAACTGATGAGACCGTGTTGGGCTCTTGGCCAGACACCAACAGTGCAACTGCAGTTCACAAGAGCAGTTATAACCTTTTAGGAAACAACTGGACTTTAGGCGCGGCTATAAAATGTGTCTCAGCTAGAAAGAACACTGCATACTCACCTCTTTATCTCACCATCGTCATTCATTATTCTCTCTTTTCCCCTTTTCCTTCCCCAGTGTAGAGTAGCAGGCTAAAGCATGCTATCGCTCAGGCTGACCTCTCTGCCTTTCTGTAGAACAACTTATCTCTCTCTCTCTCTGTTGGACGAACTTTTCGTCCATTGGTTTAGCGACTGCAGTTAGTCTTCAATGCCGCACAACAAAAGCATAACTTTATTATTTCATATACTGTTAGAGCTGAAGCCGCACTGTGCGAAGTACTAATACCACTAGTGAACTAGAAACCTCTGCGCATAAATATTGGACACAAATATTAAAAACCATGCTTGCGTGATGCATACATCAAAACTGATCACAGCTGATAGAGGGGCACAGTTGCCACCAATTATTGGTCAATCTTAGGAAAACTTAACCATTCCCGAACTTCCCTGCAATATAACTAAAGTTCCTTATTCCCTTTTGTTCAAAATGCCAGCCGAAAATTCCCCGAGAAAGGGAAAATTTTCAGCATAAAACATCACTCCCTCAAAATCGTCTGTTATAGGCACGTCTACTAGTGTGGCCCTTCCCGTCGAGTCGTCGAGCATCGTGAGGCTCAATCAGCCGCGAAGCCGCTCGCTCCAATCTGTGAATGTGGTGGTGGTGCGCATCCAGAATGACTCGGGGGCCAGCGAAGCCCAGCTTCTAAAGCAGTCACAATATCTTCGATCGTACCATGTAATGACCCAGGAAGGGCACTGCTTGCCAGCGCAACCGCAAGCACTTACTACCGACCGGAGAAGCCTTTCAGCCCGACTTCGTTCCCAACTGGAGCAACACAAAACCAAGCAGTTCTACGGCTGAGCGGCACGTCGAGCAAACAGCGCTGACAAAGGACCTGACTACCACGGGCAGATCGACTGGCCCAACGCCTTCACTCAGAAGGTCGCTGAGACAGCAAAGACCACCTACAACGACTACAATGAGGACAAAGCTTTCGACAAGGCTACTTGAACTCTCCGTGGGCTTACATGTATTTATTCTTCATTTGTTGTAAATATCACCTCAAGCAATTGTGTTTCCCGCATGTGTAAATAACTGCAGACTGTTTGTTTTGCTCAGCAAAGAGGACGTAACACTTCGTGCGCAACTCCTGCAGCACGATGATAAAATTAAAGTGCGTCGCGCGAGTGTTGTTAGTGCTATCGCTCGTTGATCTAAGTGGCGTTGCCCGGAGCATGTTATGAATGTACCTGTCTGAGTAAAGTGAGCAGCACTGGCTTCTGGATGGACGAACATGCTTTCACGCTGATCTCTGGTCCTATACATGCGGGAACGAACGCTCTGTGATGTCAGTGGGTGGTTTGCTTTCATTCGCGAAACACTTGACGCCATCTCTAATAAAAAAATGCACAATGGTTGAGGCGCCTGCGATAGACCAGCACCTATTGCACATGTGGAATAGCAGGCTAAGCCTGGTCAAGAGATAGAAAAAGCAAGGCCTCAAACCGCTGCCTATACAGGAAAATTGCTGCTCTGTTGGAGGAAGCGTGAACACGCAACGAAACTTGCCACCGATGTTTGGGTGCATTTTTGTGGTTTTCTCTGCGGGACATGGGAACTAGCCAGACGTGGGCAATATTCCGGGCTATGCTGGAGCCAGACATATTGAAGTTCGCCAGTACCCGCATTCTTCAAAGAATAGTACACGGCTACCCCGGCACCAACACAGAGTTGATGTAGGCGCTTAAAAACTCTATATAGGTACTCATGTGGTTCTGCTCTACATGTTAGACTGCACGGGCAGCTAGAGTGCCAGTATATGTCCAAATCACAAAAGACGGCGTTTTCGCAGCAGCCCAGAACAACAATGCGAACGCTGCGCCGGGATCTGATAGTATAGTAAACGCTATGATCAGAAACTTCGGTAATTAGGTTCTTGAGCAGATAACGCAATATCTAAACGACCACTGCTGATCCCAAGGTCACGTTTTTACGCAGTCAAAGGAAGCAAAAATAACAACGCCGAAGCCAGGTAAAACACCTTCGCTAGAAGCCCAGTGGCCCATTTCACTTACACCATGCATGGGCAAGCTATTGGAGCGAGTAGTATATACGCGGCTTCGAAACTACATCAAAAAAGAAAACCTTTTTCATCCTTCTTGATTGCTTTTTGCACCAGACTCTCAACCCAAGGTGCCTTCCTCCTTTCAAAGGAAGAGATCTTGATTTGCGTACCCCGAGAAGATGAACATTTGGTCTTGGCTCTCAACCTCAAACGGCCCTTTGATAATATTTCACACCAGACCATTCTCTCTGAGCTCAGCCGAACCCACTGCGGAAAGCGGACGTCTAACTACTATAAATCTTTTCTTTCTGGGCGGACGGCAACCATTGGCATAGGCGACACGATGTCAGAACTGTTCTTGATGCCGAATAAAGAGCCAGGGATCTACCCCTGGCTCTTCAACATTGCTATGTGCGGAATCACTCACAAGCTCATGGAAATCACGCACCTTGGCTATACGCTGTGTGTGGACTGACATCACACTCTGGGCTACGAAGGGCTGCAGGCGCTGAAAGAGCAGACCCTTCAGGCTGCTGCGATAGCTGTAGCGGATTTTCGTAAGAAACAAGAAACTAAGCAGCGAACCTGAAATATTCAGACTCATGAGAATACACAAGAGTAACAGTCACATCAACTTACAGGTTGACGGCCATGCCATAGCCGAGGTGACTCAGGCCCATATACTTGCCTTGTGGGTCCAAAACAATGACAAAGCCAGTCACATGTTAACCACTAATGAAGACTATAGTTACACACATAGCCAGAAATATCTGTCGTATCACCTATCAGTAAAAAAAGCATGAAATAAAAGGTTACTTTCCAGCTTGTCCAGGCCTTGCTATTCAGCAGGGTGACGTAAGCTCTAGCGCACTACTCGACAGAAGCGGAAAAAGCCAGGTGGATGTCCTCATTAAAAGCGGTTTGAGGGCAGCACTAGGTCTACCCATCAGCACACCAACCGAGGGGCTCCGACTTCTCGGTTTACATAACACTTATGCTGAGCTCAGTTCCGCAGTTCTCATCTCTCAGAGGATTTCTCTAAGTTGAACACCAGCAGGTAGGGTAATACTCACTAGTATAGGAATCTCGTCCCATCTACAGCACATTGATGACGAGCTGGTAAACATAGCTCAAGTTCTCTGCAGGCACATCTCAGTCGCACCGGTCCCCAAGTATACGCATCAAGACTTTCTCTTTTTGCGATGTACTGCAAGGGTTAACTGGCTCTAAAAACAGTTCGGCTCAGCTTCTAAGGTCGCGGACGTCAATGCTGCTAGATTTTATTTGCAGAGGCACATAATTACTTTGGTTGACATCAGCATGAGGCTGTTGACGAGTGCCTTCATGTACATAAGCTCTGTTACAAAGAGGAGACGATGGCCACAGCCTTAGCCTTAAGGTTTCAGAGCGCAGAGTCATCTATTATTCAATCAGACTCCCAGGAAGTCTACCGGCTGTATTTAACTTGCCGCCTTCCAGCCATGGATCTATGGTTGCTAGGACACAAACTCATTCTGCACCATCGCTTGATCGGGTGCATGAAACCCGCTGGGCTCGAAGACAACAAAAGGGCAGACGCTCTGGCATGCGTTTTCTGTAAACAAGCGAAGAATTCATCTGCTTCGTTGACCATACCAATTTTATCTAGGGAGAGTGTAGCGCCACAGTTCTTCACGCGGTGAAATCCTGAAACACCTGGCAGATCCCTCAAAGGAGATGAGGCCACCAAATTAAAGAAAATCAGCCGGTTTATTTCTGCATCTACTGAAGTTACGCGCGATACACCTAACCCTTTACCCAGCCGCGTGTTCTTAGTGTGGTGGTAGGCCGACTTTTTACCACAGGTCGTGGGTGTGCGATCGTAAAACAAGCAACATATCTAATTGTCTCGGCAAACCTCTAAGACCTAGTATGGAGCAGTGGGAAGCACACCTCACTAGCTCGGACCCAGGAGTGCAGCTCGCAGTCCTAGATCAAGTCCGGTAGGTGGATAAGATCTGTGGAACCCATGACATAATGCCCCAATCTTAGAAGGTATAAAATTCTCCTTTACCTTTTCTGTTGAATATTGTTTTACACGCTTTCGGACAGGTTCCCTCGTTCCACCTGCAGCATGTAAACTTCTACTCCGAAAAGAAGACACGTCGTACATGCAGCCCTTTTGTCACTTCAATCAAGTATTGCTCATGAATATGAGGGCAGGTGGCCACAAGGGACGCTCGCATGCGCAGTGATTTAGAATGTGAGACATCGTAGCAGCGTGGTGATTACACTTTTACTTCTTGTGTACGTGCATAGTCTCCGCGATGAAGCCAATATATTAGCAAAGCTGGTGGGCGTACTCGATGTTCACAGCTGACGCGTCTCAATCAAACAGATTGATGTAGAAAATTGTTGTATCTGAAAAAGCCGGAGCTCAACTCGGGACTGCGAAGGTGCCTGTGTGAGTTCAAAGCGTTTGATTTGGCGAACGCTAGGCGGCAGCTTCTTTGCATATAAAGTGACTTGGTGAGCTTACACTACTTGTGCAAGGCTGGAGCCATAGAAGAGCTTAAGATAACCTAGCTTCTTGACGATTTTTAAGTTAGTCGTCTACTGATGTGTGTGGTCAGCTTCGAAATAAAGACTACGTCAGCTGTTTTAATTTTATTGTACTAATTGACTTAGGCCTAATGACCTGAGTTGTCTTGTTTTCAATGATAAGTCTTCAAAAATAAAGGTAGTTATCTCGGGTGCGATTCGCAAGGCCACATTGAGTATGAAAGTAATAAACGTAAACCGATTAGCAGTGTAATGGTTCTTGCCATCATATCAATAAGGGCGAATTAGCATAGTTTCAGTTAGCGTGCTCACGATTGACGTTGCGTTATTCGCATAGCTTAAATAGCTCAACAGCTAGTATACTTCAGTTACATGGCTTCATATGCATGGTCTTCTTATAATGTGGCATAATTGCCTCGACCTTCCATAACCTGTGAGCTTGGTCATAGGCAAGTCCTGGTCTAACTAGCCAAAACTACCATCCAGCCAATAAAATCACAGCATATATACCGACTGAATCAACAAGTGGAGTGGGGCGAAGCTTTGGAGGATTTTTCGGTAAACCGTGAATTGTCTGTCTGTCTATCTCTCCATTCGTCCATCCGTCCGTCCACCTTTTTGTACGTTCGTCGATCCGTCCACACCTGATGAGTGAGTCATCAAATTAGGTAATCACGTACCATGAGCTCGACGGGACAGACCCACAGCTCAAGAAACGTCAACATTTATAGCTAAATAGCTGGCCGCACATGCTCGGGCGCTAACTGCGATCACAACGAAGACGACGAGCACTGGCCGAGCAGTGCTCTAGAATGTATAGTTTAACCAATATGAAAAACACGTGGCCTCAAATTTCGTGTGGTCGCGATGTTGCAAGACGCTCGGCCGGTGCTGATCTCAGAGGCCACAAACTCAGCCAGGAAAACAGGCTCAGTGCAGGCATTTATACCTTCAAATGAATTTCAAAATCCGACCCTTCAAAAATATTGCCATAAAAAGTTTCTGACAGTTTTATGGCATGGGTCCACCTCTGCCCTCATCGAATGACGAACAAATGAAAGAAGTTGACTTTGGTTTGAAAACACCACCCATCAAGTAGGCCACCCTTAACCCAATGAATGGTTTCATTGTAAGCAACAAAACGCAGCAAGCTGAGGGGTGGATTACACTTTTTTTACTGTTGGCTCGTTCATAAGGGTCCTTGCGAGAGCTCGGGAAAGTCCCCAGTTTTGCAAAACTTGGCGATCCTGCATAGCGCCCCTGGACGTTGCCGTGGAATGCACTGCATGAAGCATGGTTTCGAATAAATTCCGTGCTATCCTGCAGCTGGCTAGACTGCTTTCTAATGACACTTTTTTGTATAAATTCAGTACTTTTATAGCCTTAGGGACGTGACAGTTCCGTAAGGAGTGGTGTCCGCAGCTACCAGCGCTGTTTCCAGCTTGATAGGCCTATCTTGATGCACCAACACCTGCGCAGCAGTCATCATGTTGTGTTCTGTGATGAAGAATAAACGCACTGGCCTCGATACAAACAGAATCCTTGGACGTTGTCATGGAATACACTCTGTAAAGCGAGGTTGCAGTTAAATTTCGTCTTATCCTGCAGATGAGTAGACCTGCTCCCCAATTTAGCTTTTCCGCGGTAAATTGGGTGCTTTTATAGCCTTGGGTGACCTCATGGTTCCATAATGAACTGGTGTTGCAGCCACCAGCGCTGTTTCCAGCTCGATAGGCGTATCTTGATGCGCCGACACTTGCAAGTCAGTCACCGTGCTGTGGCTGTAATGCATTGTAGAACAATGAAAAATTCGCAGTGTGTGCGGTAACTCAACGTGGACTGTGGGTCTCTGTGTCCGATCAGAATCTTCTCAATCTAGAATACTCGCTGTTGGGCTAATTACTTAACTTTCTCTCTCTCTCATTGCAGATTGGCAACAATTGGCATGTTATAGAAGAAAAGACCGATCTATGACTGCGTGACCTGCGGCTTCGCTAAGGTTCTTTTCTGAGCAGTGCCACGTTAAGCGCCAACGTCAATGCGGCCGCCAGTATAAGAGATAGCGCCCTCTTCTTCGCGTTTACACCTGGTACCTTCAGCGGAAAATTGTGTCAGTATTTCTGTTGCGCGTACTCGGCCGCATTACATCATTGGTGCTTAGACTCAATCACAACATTGTTTGAAATTGATAACTTGCACCTAATTTAGCTCTAGTCTTTGACGTAGTTCTAACCAAACCATTTATCTAAGCAAGTGAAGTTGCAATGAACGCCACGCATGTGTTGCTTTGGGGCAAAGTCAGGACGTAGTTTCTTTTGCCGGTCTGCAGGGGAAGAGGCTGTCAGGTCGACACAAATTTTCTTACCGGCGATTGCTGTGAGGATGTTAGAATTTTCAGCCAACGTTCCCACAACAAGATCATAATTGAAGAGCATTCTACTAAATTTGTTACAGCAAGAAGTTCCGA
Source organism: Rhipicephalus annulatus (assembly GCA_013436015.1). Lineage (NCBI taxonomy): Eukaryota > Metazoa > Arthropoda > Arachnida > Ixodida > Ixodidae > Rhipicephalus > Rhipicephalus annulatus. The sequence goes on along the minus strand of WOVY01002666.1, from coordinate 84,805 downwards.
ATCTCGGAATCATACACTGTGGTGGGTCATTCTATCCACCTAATAATACGCAGCGGCACATCACCGTAGTAATCAAGGCACCTATTCACGTCACATAGCTATAAAAGAGTGCTAGGTAGTAGTATACCTACCTAGACACGGTTTTATTTGTTTAAAAAGTTTCTGGATATTTCTCGCAAAAACACTAATCATGAAAATGATTACTGACTACCCATATGATGTCTTTGAAATAGCTTACAATGTTGTCTGTTATTCAAGCCTTATATGTTTTTCAACCATCAAAACATAGCATCTATTCCTAATATGAAATAATATATTTGATGGTAAATGATGCTACAAGGTTCCAAAACATTATACCTAAAGCAATGTTGAACAATTGAACCATACATACGACACTATGCGCCAGCAAATCCATTTCAAAATTCACGCGGTTTTATTATACCAAGTTTTGATGTAATTGAACATGTAGTTTATTCTTACAAAGTTTTTCCCCACGAGTTCTTCAAAAACTAATTAATAGGAGTGCCTTACATGGCTCTAAGTGTTCATCAATGCAAAATAAATTGTTCTCGCATTACGCTTCACGCAGGAAGTCATCGTTATTTTTACTAAATTCTTTTCTGAAGGTAACAGTTTATGAATTCTTTGAGGTGCTATAGTACCGAGGTCGGAGAAACCGTCAAAAAACATCGATGTGTTTAAGCTCACGAGATTTACACTAGCTGTACTTAGTATTATTTGGCATCAGCTGACATCTATACGTCATGATGTGCTTCCGTCCCCGAAAATACAAGATCAATATCTTTTTGAAGATGTGGGAAGGCTGACTATTTTTCAAATATCAACTGTTTGTGCACAGTTCTTGCTAGTCACAGTCACTGCTGTATTATTTTCCCAACATTGAAGACTTTTTGTCATAGTTATGTCACTGTTGTGTTAACAATTTTCGTAATATATTTCTGCATTTGCTGTTTTTTGTTTGAACAGCTTTCTGTCTCATCTGCGCATTCTAGCTTTTGCGAAACGATGACTGCCCTCGAAGGCACATGTTTGCTGCTCAGGCTGATATCACTTTCACGTAACCAGTTGTCGTCAGCTTCTTGAAAAAGGGTAATCTCAAGCAACTCCAGTGCATCAGGTAAAAATGATTAGGTACACAAAAACGAAAACAGAACGGAGCGCAGACTTTAATGGCTCCTGCTCAATTGTCGTGCTTGCTTCTTTTTATTTGTTGGTGCCAATTTGTCAAATACGCGACAATTGCGAAACTGTGAATGAAGCAGGGAAAATGGGCCCACCAAGCCTACTGCAAATACATTTAAAATAAAAGCCATTTCGGACAAAGTTTTTTTGCGAAGGCAATGGTGTTCTTGAGCTGCTTTTTTGGTAAAAGACCTGAACACTTTGAATGTGCCACGCAGACTTCTAAGCATAACCCCATAAATAAACTTGGCAACATTCAAGTTTCTTCGTATTGTTATAGGAAGACGACATATTAAGGGTGTATAACAATATTTGTACAAAATGTTTGCGGCAACAACAGTCAAGGTGACGCAGAATGGCACGAAACCCGTATTCTCAGTCTGCGGCACAAAACATTATCTTTAGGCTGCGCAAGGGCCCACTTAGTGCATACCGAAAAAGCCGATATTGAGAATGCCACTATATACTTGCGTCTGTAAGGTCCGGTGTAGAATCGGGCTTGCGACGGACACCGCGAACGATTTCTGTGCGTGAATTAGTCTACGGGGACGTGGACAACGGTTTCATCTCATACGTCAAGTTGATTACTTTACAGCATACCCGATATGATTCGGTGTACGGGAACAAGAGCTTCTCAGTAAGTCAAACACTGTGTGCTACATACCAAATAAGAACAACATATTGGGAAGGAAATTGGGAGTCTATCTGACGACTATCATAAAGAGCTTTCTAAACAGTTTCCGATTAGGTTAACCAAATGCCTGTACTTAGGCATGCATGCTCAGCGAGGGCACTACTTGTGTGTATTCAGTGGCCGAGTGTGTTAAAAGAGGCTTCATCAAGGGCGGCGTTGTATTTTGGCCAAACAAAACAAAGAAGTTCAAATATTCAGATGTCTGATGACGGGACATGTCATACGCGAACGTGACAAAGGCAATGCGGAATCGCAATTACGGTGGTCGGCTGACACATATATTGCAAGCATGGCGATAATGGTTTTATTCGTTTATTCTGCTGTGCCAAGACATTCGTTTGTGGATGGTGAGCATACGCTAGCTTACGTTTGGTCGAGAAGGACAGCAGGATGTCAGTTATAACTCCGAGAAGAAACTGTCTGCCATTGTCGGTTTACACCTGGCTTGGCGTTCCGTGATGCAGAATAACACTGTGGAGCAACAGCACCTCTACGTCAGTCAATCATCTCATTGAAAGTGCGCGAGTACTTATACACCACCTGGAATAGCTATGTCAACGGCAATATACCAATTCTTCAAGGGCGAAATAAAGAACAGACCAACCTAGTCGATGCCAAAACGATGGAATGGTTCATTAGGAGCGTCGAGTGATTATACGTGGCCGTCCGTGGAAGGGCTGACCTTGCGGCTGTTGTCTAACGTCGCAAGAGGTAACGTAACAATCAACAGACCTATATATTCCTGGCCGGTAGAACTGGCGGCTATAGAGGACTAAGAGCAGCAGGAAACGCCCAGGTAGCTGGCTTTCGGCAAAACATGAAGCTGGACCAGAACAGACGAGCTTAGGCGTGCGCAATCACACAAAATAAGTGAGAGCCATCCGGTAGGAAACTGCGACGAAGCAAAGTGCCGTCGAGCAGCACGAAGAGAGGAAAGGGAAGAATCGGGAGCCGGTGACTTGAGGCAGCCGATCATCTTGTGGACAGCCGTGTTTTGGCGTTGCTCAGCAGAAATGTAAGAAAGGGCAGTTATTCGCGAGCACAGGTGGAATGGTATCTGTAACTGAGGCTTTTAATTGGTCTATGGAATAAAGGAACAGGCAGTCGACTGTCCTGATGCAAGCGTGCTATCTTGTAAGACCACAGTGTTATACATAAGAGAAGACAGCCAGCAGAACAAAATTGTCACAGTAATCAGTGGAAACGGTGAAAGGCATTTCATACAAATATAGGCGAAATTTCTTAACGGCCAAATATAAATCGAGGCACAATATCTGTCTCCACTGAATATATTCCCTCAGCTGCGGAAAGAAGGCAGCTTTTTTATGCAAACAGCCCGTGACGTGCGCTTCAGTTGTTCTGATTTTCGGAGAGGTTTCGCTGGCATTTTGCAGGTCCCTGCGAACTGTATTGCGCGAACTTAAACAGCTTATTGAGTACATAACATGTCCTCTTAAACCATTAGCGTAATAAGGGCTGTGGATGGACACGTTCATACCTTACAAGCCCAACACTGCCTCGAAAAATCCTAGTGAATGTCAGATTTTCTTCATTATTGATTGCACGCCAAAACCGGCATGCAGTACTTCTTTACTATATCATGGGCACTGACACCTTCGTGTACTTTCTGTTTATTCATGCCATTTGCTATTTGAAATTACGCTCGTTGAATAAATCAGCGCTTTATGCGTATCTCTTGGAATCTCGTGGCGACGCAACAACCTAAGTAAACGCAGGGTACGCGAAAATACTCGGCAGGTAAGCAACATTAAACTGAAACTTCTAAATCGGCCACAGGATGTAGCCTAGCGTTTCTATTGTAAGCAATATTACGAACTGTAACAAGCTGTGTCTAGCTTCGGGCACCTTTCTGAAAGAAACAACCTTGCTCTGCTAGTAGGGCCTCCGTTGCCTATTCAGTTTCTGCCCCTTTTCGAACATAATGAAGTTCTTAGTCACTCGTCATCGTTTTATACTTTCAGACTTTCGTGTATTTTTTTGATTAGCACAGGCGTATAGGCTTTTCATTTCACCTGGTAGTGGGAACAATATTTGTCATCACCTATGAACCAGCGCGCATCTGTTCAGGCTTCATTTTCTGCTCAACTCGCATAACATGTATGCCTGCTTGTGTGATGCAGCATTTATATGGTTTATAGAAATATGGGTAGGTCTTTTACGTTACGAAACTACTCGCTCGAATTGAAAAATTTTGCAGATGCCAAGTACGTGAGGAATTGATGTTGAACGAAGCTTACGGAGGGAAGGTGACTGTGTTGTATTTTTTATTGAGCAACACGTTCAATATACGCTTAAGATATGTACCATTGTCGCACAGAGGTAACTTATTCACTGACATGTTTTGTGTTGTGTAATGATGCCGACAGCAACAGATTACGAGCAAAACGAGAAGCGTAAGGCGGATATGTAGCACTAATGGTAGCAAGGATGGCAGGCCCTAGACACTTGTACATAAATCAGTTTCAAAGGATCGTGCTTCATTGCAATTCCGAATAACCCGCCGTGACAACAGTATGATAGGAGTACATTTGTACTGTTTATAAGATTAGATAGCTAGTGAAATTGACGTTTGACCCTAAATAACTTTTTAGGATCAATGCAGTCTACTTGAAAATCACTTCCCAGAGCTGGCATCACTTTGTGGTAAAATACTTGATCGTCACGCGGAATGCTGAAATTTCCTTCCTGTTGGAATAATTATATTGGTTCCTATGCATTCGTTGGGTTAACGCTGCCGATGTCAGCTTTCAGAGACGAAGATCCACAAGGCCGACCAAGTTGGCGTTCATCACGTCCCACAACACGCAAACAAAAACTGAATACCCGCTAGACAAAAAACGAAAAGATATGCCTTAGAAACTGACTTTATGTGTGTACAACTATACGACAACACAATGAATAAATTGACACGTCCATCTGTTTGTTCGTCCATGCGCCAGTTTGACCAACTCTCTATGCACCTAACTTGGGTGGGGAAGGCCGCCATCTTCCCCGCCAGAGTTTCTAACAATGCTTTTAAATTTTATGACAGCAACAATTCTGGGCAAGAATATTTTGGCGGGTGATTTTAACATGCCATCTATCAACGTGGCAAGTGACCAGCTTTCGCAAACAGAGGATAACCCACTTCTTGCCATAGTGATGGCATGTGACTTGAACCAAGATGTAAAGGAGGTCACCCGTCCGTCTGGTGATGGTGGTACAATTTTGTATCTTGTTTTTATCAGCAAAGCTATGTTACAGCATGATGTTTGCATAGAAGAGGGTATATCGGACCATAAGCTCGTTTTTATTACTTGTTGTTGAAAATGGTGCTAGAAACGCTAAGCCCAAGGCAAAACTTATTAGTAACTTTGCCCATGCTGACGACCAGCCAATCTTAGACGAGATTTGGGCGTTTACCGACAACGTATCAAATGAACATCCCCTCTCACTCTGGCTTGAATTTAAAAGGATGGTCCTCGATTGTATTCGTACCTATGTCCCTCGTAAAAAAAAATCAAAACAAACCAAGATAGTCTCTCGGCAGACAGGAATATCGTTCTTTTAAAGCGCAAACTGAAACGGGCCAAGAAAACAAAACCACCTAGAGCTGAACTCATTCACTCTTAAAACACAGCTTTCAGCAAGTTTATCTATAGCCAGAAAGAAATATTTTTTACCACGCTGCCAAATTTTATAAAAACACAACCACAAAAGTTCTGGTGCTATCTGGGTGGCAGTAAAAACGCATGGAAACAAATCGAACAAAAGAACGTCTTTGTAACTTAACCGAAGACCATTTCTAATACAATGAACGAGTATTTTCATTCGGTCTTCTCTCCCCAGACTGAAACAAACGGGCTGTTCACGAATGTGACTGATATTGATCCTGAATATAAATCTTTCGAAGGCGTTCTTGCACTTCTACTGGATATAAAAGAAAAGTCGTCACAAGATCCAGACCTGATTCTAAATGCTTTTTCGCGCCTTTATGCCGAGCCGATATCGCACATTTTGACCGCCATTTTTCGTTTATGCTTGCGCCACTTGGTCTTGCCTATGATTGGCGCCTAGCTCACGTTTTGGCTGTATTTAAAAAGGAAATAGCTTGAAAATAAAAAATTATCGATCCATCTCGCTAACATCAACCTGCTGCAAAATTTTACAACACATAATCGCCTCTTTTATTAACAAACTTCTGGCAACAAATATCGTCCTTTACTAGTTCCAACAAGGGTTCCGCTAAAGACTTTCTACCACTACTCAACTTGTTACAATCACTCGTGAAATCGCAGAAGCTTTAGATTCATCCAGCCAAATTGATTTTGTCTTTCTTGACATCAGTAAAGCCTTTGATTGTGTTTCCCATGATAAACTACTCACTAACCTTTCTTCTTTGGGCCTTCCTGCGTTTCAAATTAACTGAATCAAATCATATTTAACAAACAGAACAAGGTTTTTGGAAGTCCACGGGTGCGCACCTGAAAGACTTGGTGCAACATCTGGCATTCCGCAGGGCAGTGTTTTGGGACCGGTTCTTTTTTTAATTTATATCAATGACATAACATCTGCTATTGACCCGACAGTTTCCATAAAATTTTTAGCAGACGACTGTCTTATTTTCAAGAAAATCACGGGCACCGATGACCAAGTCTTGTTAAACAGCAGTTTGACGGGAATCAGTCAGTGGTGCACTACCTGGGGCATGAGCTTGAACACTGACAAAACAGTTCCTGGGGTATGAGCTTGAACACTGACAAAATAGTTCTACTTCGTGTAACAAAGAAGAAACAACCCTTTTTTTCTTATTCATTAAATGGTGCACCAGTGGTAAAAAAGAGACAGTACAAATACCTCGGGATAACATTCTTTAATACTCTGTCGTGGTCGAAGCACACAGAAAACAGCTGCGCAACTCCCACACGCAAGTTAGGCTTTTTATGGCCTAAACTCAAAGCGTCACCAACTCATGTCAAAGTACTGGCCTTCAAAATGATATTACTTCGTAAACTTCAATAAGCTTAGGTCGTATGGGACCCCTTTCTTAAAAAAATAAGTAACGGCTTGAATTGGTGCAAAGAGTGCTATATACTCTTCATTTTCAACAAATATAAGACCACTGACTGACCAACTTCTCTAATGCTGGCGAATGGCGTTTCAACCCTGGAAGATAGACGAAAAATTGATAGGCTGAAGCTGCTGTTTGCTTTTTATACTGGTTCCACAACTGTAAATGCATCGGCCTACAACCAACCATTTCAATCGCACCCCAGGAGACATCGGCACACGCACAATTTACCTTCTTATCGAACCCACACAAACATGTTCAAGAATTAGTTTTTTCCTCGTACAGTATCGGAATGAAATTCACTGCATGAAGTGGTCTTCACATCTGTACTGTTAAGTCTGTAATTGACTTGCTTTACTGTTTATCGCAATTGTGAATGCATACTAGGGAGATAGACCCATCTCCATCGTTCTGGAGGTCGTATTAACTGTGTTTAAGCGCATCTATATATCTCTGTATAATGTACTTATTTTGTATTTTGCGCACACCATTCATCTATCACGCTTACATGTGTTTTCCACTTAATTTTTGTTCCTCTCCTGCTTGGTCTTTTCAAGACCGCAGTATGTTGTAAATAAATAAATACCACCATTCATCAATGCACGCATTCTTTTTTCTGTCTGTCCGTCCATGCGTCCTACACAGTGGTGGAAACTCCGTGTATCTTTCATGTACGCACTGTCTAATACTTATACGCAGCGATAGCGCCACTTTTACCACTGGCGGCTGCCGAGAGTCTAACTGAAAATAAAACACAAACAGAACACTTTTTCATGACGTCACTGGTGAGGTCAAGAAAGAAGGAAAGGTTGAAATCGAGAGAAAGAAAGTTGTCGCGAAAGCTTTCCTTTCCAATTTGCATGCAAGCGGAATGAACCTGTGCCTTCTTCCAGTACCGCTGGCTGCTGGGGCGATGAGGACATTTGTAAAATTTCAACTTCATTTTTTATTTTACTCATGGGTTGTGAAATCGCGAATACTGAGGTGACCCGTTTATCTTTAAATTGAGACTAGACGAAAATATATAAACTTTTTAACACGTTTTAACTATAAAAGAACAGAAGCATTCATTTATTGTGAAAGTGTCAGAAATAAGAGCAGCTTTAGGTTACAATTGACATATGAACATAAAGAGCAACCGTTTAACCCAGAATATCTGAACAAAAGCTAAGATTATCAACAATCACGAGTAGGACACGTCGTAATTGACTAAATGGTAATTGTTATGACTGTGCACATAATTTTTTACAAAACATCAGTACTCAAAAGAGACAATGTCTTCGCAAGTCCATTCGTCCGTGGCATTACCATTTTCTCCGTTTTCTTGGCGAAAATAGGTTCGCTTTTATAAAGGTATGCCCTACGACATTCTCTCTATTGACTTCGAGGAGCATTTATTCCGTCCCATATATTTGAGGGACAAAATCAAAAGTACAGACTCACACAGTTTCAAACCGTTGCTACATGAATTTCATGAACAGGAACCCTTGATAACAGTTGATATCTTTTGAACTACATGGTCAAGGTAAAAGAAGCAAACTTTATGTAGCAGACATAGCACAAATCTGAGCCTTTCATTGAACAAAATTTGCCGACACCATCCTGGCTGCCATTTTCACCAATTACTTTAGCTGCACTGCACGTCTGTCAGTCCAGTCAAGCTTGCACGGAAGTGGCTTTAGTTAAGCACTCATTCTATATCAATACCTGCTCAAATAAAGGTTCCAAAGCATGCGCTCACTTGTTGCAACTAGGAAACCTGAAAGACCAACGCAGAGCTGGAAATCTTTGGGCTAACACACTGCGAAGCCGAGTAGAGCATGTATGGCCTGATTTAGTCATCTTCGTCGACTAGAGAGTTGAATTGCTCAAAGTATATAGCTCATTGCGGCCTCCGTTCTGTGCCCGCCACAACTTGCTTTCTTTATCTTTCCGGTAGTTGGCATGCCTATCAAACGAGATAACCGAGGGTGACCCAACTAGTAATAACGCTCAGCAATTGGCGAGAAGGGCCGAAGGGAAGCGCAACCAACTCAACCACTTCTCGCACTTCACCTAATTTATATTGCACAAACTAAGAAACAAAAAAGACAAAATCAAATGAAAAGATCTTTACTGTGGTATCCGATTTTTTATATGTAAAAGCTTGTGAAACTCAACAAATGTGAAAATTCATATCAATCTCACTCGTTTCAACCATATCTTAGGTTACCCGGCCACCGCTTCGCCCTAGCATGATTTTTGAAATGAAATTACCGCTCCATTTCCGGGGCCGTTGCTACCAATCGTGCGCACGTTCTGTGCACACGTTCACCTGGCCTACCATTAGTTCATCTATCCGTCCTTTTAATACTTGGCGACCTCATGTAGGCACATTATGGACCTTCAGTCCGATAGCATCGCCCGCTCGTCGCCATTCAGCCCGTGGAGATGCATTAATATTTGTAATGCTCACGAAATAAAATAGCATTGGCCGCTAACGACATTAAGATGAAATAAGCTGTCAATCGCTTTGAGTGTATAGCGCTTAACTAAAGGTATGTTAACCTGCATGGTGGCTGCATTGTAGGAGTACACATGTAATGTTTATATACTTAGATAGCCATCAATGTATCACCGCTTGACGCTTCGTGAACTTTTTGTTTTATTTGAAAACGAGTTGCGAAACCTGGCGCGGCGATGCGGTAAAATGCATATTTTCCACGCACAATGGTGGCGTTTGTTTTCTGCTAGACTTCAATATTTTTGCCCTTTCAATCGTCGGGGAAACACACTCAACATCAGCTTTTGTGTGCCCATGTGTGTTGCACCTGGTAGACCTTGGCACGTACCCGCCAGCGGGCATGTTCGACTTTTGTGCGCAAAATTTGAACGACGTGCAAAGTGGGTGAGCATGAGAGCATCCACACGTAAGCAGATAGATACACACATACATAGATAGATAGATACACACATAGATAGATAGATACACACATAGATAGATAGATAGATAGATAGGTAAATAGATAGATAGATAGATAGATAGATAGATAGATGCAAAAAGTATTTCCAGTACGCAAAGAATTGCTTCGCATTTAAAAAACACGTAAAAGAACACAAAACCTTGGCCCGTTTTCAAAAACCAACTTCACCATTTCCTCAAGATTTCCTTATCGATTTTAAACATTTATTATGCTTGATGAACAAATTTGGATAGTATGCATAAACCAGATGTATCCTTATCATTCACCCTGTTACCTTTTTTGCTCCTTTATAACGCATGTAGAAAGTACAGAAAGTTGACAAAAAGGTGAAATATGGCGAGGTTGGTTTGTGAATACTGGCCCTAGTCACGTGAGGGAAAAATGATGATAACTTGGCTCAATTAGGACTCGTTTTCGAGAGAAAGTAGGTTACACTGGCTAAGCTTGTTTATTGGCCAATGTGACCGAAGCACACTTTGTCAACCGGTCGATATGGCAAGTGAAACTTGCGGTTAAAAGCATTCAGTACCTTCAATTCACCATTTTTTGAAGCTGTCATCATTATTGAGTGCGAGGCTAGTATTGATGCATCTGTAGCTTGTCCCTGTATTTCGTCATTCTTCCCGGAATCGCAGCCTGCCGGAGTTATCGCAAACACCCGTTTCATCCTGCAACTTTGCGCACAGGTACTGAAGTTTTCGTTTAACTTAGTGGGAAGCCAAAAGGCATCTGAAAGATGAAGCACCTGATTACATTCGCTGCTGCTACCGTGCCGCGGAATTCGGTGCGAATGAACAGCATTTTATCTATCTGCTTCTTTTTCGGAACCTTGGCATAATGTCTAAAAGTGAGCACTCTCCTGCTCACTTTATGAACTGGCCTCATGACTCGTGACTGAAATGCTCGGTCTCGTGACTGAAATTCCAACACATTATGTATCAGCTAGCCAAGCGATATGTTCCCGCCTTGAAACACGCAACAGATTATCTACGCAACGAAGCGAAAACACATGAAGTGTGTAACAGTGCTAAGTAAAAACTAATTTCCGGAATATCTTCCAAACGCTTATTATTATTTTTAAAACCCAGGTTTTTCGAGCACTATGGCTACTGCGTGTTTCAGTAGGGCAAATGTATTAGTTTGTATTCTTAGTAATATAATATTAGGATAACTTACAAATAGTGATTCCTCAAACAAGGAAGAGTACCGCATCGGTTAAAAGAAACGCACACAAAACAACAAAAGTTAGAATGGCTTCGGTTTAGTGGGGCCAAGCTTGTAAAAGAGCGTGTAGCTTATCAGCCTTGTTTATTTTTGGGGGGGTTCTTGTTTCTGTCATACTCTTCTTTCTTTTTAGCACTCTTTCGCAGGTTCATTTATGTTTTTCCTTCATTTATAATCATTTTTTGTGAGAAGCAATATCGTCAGGCAGCGTTGTTATGATTTCTTCATTTTTATCTCCTATTCCTGGTTTGCTTCCTCTTCAAATTTTTAATGAGTTTTTCGTCGTCTTCAGACAGCATGCTGGTGCTAAATGATCTCGTCTGAACGTTGGTGAAAAAGGCGGAAATTTTGCCCCTACTTTAGCTTAAGGGTTTCGCTACATCTGAAAAATTATTCTTCTACTACAGGAGACAGATGACTGAAAAATGTTTGCAACAATTGCTTTATCGAATATAGTTCATCGAACATATTGTTAAGACTGGCGAAGATGGCCGAAGGTGACATTGTTTGTCGTACGTACCGCAGACTTTATATAATAGTAGCCCCTTTAATATCATTTGCGAGCCTTTATCATTTGATGAGTCATCGCTTTTTCTTTTTAAGCGTTTATTACCGGTTCTTCCCAGAATTTTCTTAGGCTATGCTAATTTATTTCCGGCGTTTTCCAGTGAATGTGCCGTTTATTATCAGGTAGTGTTTGTTGCATGCAAATAATACATTTGTCCCAAACATTTTATTTAGCAATTAACGGGTATACTTGGCTGTAAATTTTACTACACAAGTTTAATAGGAATGTGTACAGTGTGCGTGTTGTAAATGTACTGCAAGTTTTAAAAATACTTGCATTTCGTGCGTTGTTGTACTGTTAGCTTACTTTTAAAGGACTGCGTGCAAGTTACAAACATTTATTTAAAGAACTCTTTTATATATAATTAACGCAATAGACCAATCACAAACACGCAGCCACTTTGCCCGCCTGTGAGACCTTACTTGAGGTGCCAGATCATCAAAGGTTGAAAAGGCTTAAGGCAAAAACAAATTGTGATACAAAACGACATGATCAAACACCTACACTTGGGGAAGCATTCGTCAGTATTGCACTCCATATTCATCCAGAAAGTGGATAGTCTACTTGAGCGGTGACTGCAGCTAGAGCTTGAAAGAATGCGATAAATGCACAACTATTCCAAACTTCAGTGCAGAAAACTTCTCGTGCGAAACGAGTGGTGAAGTGCAGATGACAAATGAATAATTAAGTGATGTATATATTTCAACGAAAGAAAGAAATAGCACGCGCAATTTCTGGCAACTTTGTTACGGTAAGGACGAAAACTTCAGTAACCAAATCTGACGCGTACAACAAGCCCACAACTTGTGTATTTACAAATAAATCTCAAGAAGAACATATTGTAACATGCAATGTAAAAAACAACCTAATGAACGCTATTTAAACCTATTATTCCTACAAAGAATATTATCATAATCATTATCATCATCAGTTTGACTACATACACTGCAGGACAAACGCTTCTCACGTGTTCCACCAGACAACTTGGCCCTGTGCCTCCTGCTGCCATTTTATACCAACAAACTTCTTAATCGCATCGGTCCACCTTACCTTCTGTCTCCCCCTTACCAGCTTGCCTTGGCTTGGAATCCAGTTAGATATCCTTGATGACTTGCGGCTATCCTTCCTACACGTAACATGCCGAGCCCTTGTCCATTTACTCTTGTTGATTTCAAATATCATATCTTTAATCCCTGTTTGATTCGTTATCCACTCTGCTTTCTTCTTGTCTCTATAGGTACCAATTTTTTCATTGTTCGCTGCATCATCTTCAATTTAAGCTGAGCTCTGTAGGTCTCCAGGTTTCTGCTCCGCAGCTAAGTACTTTGTATTTTCAAAACACATCAGCGCTCATCTGCTCATGCTTCGTCAAAGTCAAAACATTCAGGTTCAATAAATCATAGGTAGTTGACTTATCTCTGGTCGCATAAATGTATTATCTCTTTTCGTACTTCCTTACAAGTTCGTTTTTGTTGATGAATCATGCCTGAATAGTGTAGGCTATGCACCAGCCAAAACTAGCAGCATGAGTGAGGTAAAGTACTCACCATTGGTGACCAAAAGATAGAGAGACCGAATGACGTCTGGACGTTATCCACAGTAAACCCTGCTCCTACCCTCACTTGCATTTGTTTTGAATGGAGTTAAAAATGCGAAAGCCACTTTTGAATCTATGCGAACTGCGAAAGTCCTGAAATTACGAGTTGTGTAACCCTAGCCCCCACTTTGCTGTCCCACTGTCAAGGGATGATAAAAAAAATCACAGCATATTCACAAGGCGAATGGCAACGGGTAGGCCGAAGCTGTCCGCAGCCCGTCCACGTGGTAATGCGAGTGTGCGTGCGTAGGACCAACGAGGAATCGGCAAACGTCACTGGTTCGTCCACTAAAATTTGAAGCTTCACATCGTATAGAAGTATGAGGCCACACCACCCAGAGTGGAAGCGTGGACGGATGGACCAATGAACGGACGGTTGCGTGGACGCATGCAAGGACGAGCGAACGGAAGCATTGAGAGACTAAGGCCCTTTTCACTCCGCTCATCATCATGCACTACGTGGATATTCTGTGACACCATTTTTAATTGACACGTAATGCAATGCAACTGGCTAATTACGACGACTACGATGACACGAGAAGTACACAGAAAGCTAGTCAATGTGAGAAGCTTCGACCCTAAAACGCCCATGAAAATTATGGTGGCCCTCAGCTTCCCCCGATTACCAAACGTCCAGAACACTTCTTCGAAAGTAAGCACGTCCGGTTGGCTGAAGCGTTGCTGTAGTGCGCACACAAAAAAGTTACTGTTTTGTATTTCAACCAGTCATGTTGGAAAGGCAATATATACGCAATGTGACTTAAATCACGCGAAATAGTTCGATTATATTCCGAAAAGAGGTAAAAAGAATTTCCGGCGGGCACTACAAACCCGTGTCAGTGCGAAGTGCCCTTGGCAAAGCAAAAGTTGAATTCTGTTCTTTTCGAATAACACACCAACGCCATATACAACTTCAATCAATCTGAAAGAAGGTTTTAGGCTCTTTTATTATTCATGCAATTGTGGTGCATATTCTGCCTGTTTTGCGCAGATAGTGATACCTTTAAGAAATGCTGCTAAGTTGAGCTCGATTCTTTTCGCGTTTTATTTATCGTAGCAGCATTTCCAACGCCTATATCACTAAACTAAGACGTTGGTGCTTTGTAATTTACATCACTCAACATCTCTAAAAGAAATTAGTCTCAACTAATCAGCATAATTTTTGTGCCACAATGAGTGCCAACTGGGTTATGATTGCTTTTTGTTTCCGCCCAGACATGATAGCGGAGCAAAATAGCATGTTGGCCTCCTTGAATAATTTTTTATTGCTGTGCTTGTAGCATGGCTGTAGCAATATAGTATTTTGACTACGATAGATCCTAGTTCGTATTTTAGACATAGCTATGCCAACATTAGTTATGTCGTGGCATGACGTAGCCTTCATTAAGTGATGACTTACCACATATAAAAAATATTAGGCTAATGTGTAGTGCAGCGAGGGTCATGTTGCCTCAGCTAGAATAGTAATGTACACAGTTGATATCGTCAAGGTGTTCGTACACCAAGAAGAACAAAACGCTTTTGCTACATTGGGCGCTCAGTATTCCAGAGCTGATTATTGTATATGCGGTTTTACATGCGTTTATATCATCATCCAGGCTCTCGAAGAACGGAAAGAACAAAACATCTCTTTTGCGCGAGCGAAGGTTTAATCTGGTACAAATATGTTATGTGTGGTTCTGCCTATGCTATGCGAAGTAAGCAGGCCGGGATACGTTCGCCACTGAAGAGAATATACGAGACCCTGATCCCCAAAAATGCTTCGTGCTTAATAAAAAACATCAAAAAAACTCTTGACGTCACAGTCATCTGAAACAACTATAAAGATTGTTCTAAGTCTAAGGCATGCTGGGAAAAAAGTGAAATATTGATTGACAGATATAAATAAAACACTGTAAAAAGAATTGTATGGGCATGTCACATGAGTAGTGGCAATGGTAAACTTAATGAGTATGACATGCGGACCAATTTGCACATGATTATCAA
The DNA here is from genome assembly GCA_013436015.1 of Rhipicephalus annulatus. Classification (NCBI taxonomy): domain Eukaryota; kingdom Metazoa; phylum Arthropoda; class Arachnida; order Ixodida; family Ixodidae; genus Rhipicephalus; species Rhipicephalus annulatus. The sequence continues at coordinate 69,499 of WOVY01002666.1, read as the reverse complement.
TATGACAAGACGATCACACGTTTTTTTTACTAAAGTCGCGTAGCAACAAATTGTGGCAATTATAGTGGAAAGAGGTTTGGGCGCAGACAATTAGGAACCTTGTCCAAATTTCCCGCTACACTGCTTCGCTCTAGACTGGTATTGAACATTGACACGCAGTGATACCCGATAGAACATGGTAGGCGATGGTGCGCCACACAGCACTAAAGAGAACAATCGCACGACGTAGGCGAATACCTTATGGTTTGATTTTCTTCTGAAGCTGGTCATCTGTGCCATGGACTCATTTTCTAATGGCGATTTCACACTTTCTAATAGGATGAATACGACTTCACTTGCACCCGGACTTTGAACGCTTTGTGTAGCTAGAGCAACAACGATAGTGTTTTTGCATTGCAAAAAAGAATATCAGTTTGAGGTGATAACGACTTGAAGCTGCCATTATAGTGGATAAATTTACTTAAAAGTTGCTATGGTTTCACAAGGTTTATATTAAAATGAAGTAACTGTTATTTCAAATTTGCTTATGTTGTTGCAGTTGACAAGATTGTGGAGGTAAAAGTGGCCAGAGGATTTCTTACGCCTCATTTCGAACGGAGTCTCAAGGTAGGTGGGATGCACTGCTTACATTTTTCTTGTGTTTGACACCATTTAAAGACTAGTATCTATGCCGCGATTGAGATGAACACGTTACCATTTACTGGGACAGAATCAGAGACGTGAGTGATATTTTTGAGTGTTCTACTTTGTGCCTAAAATATGTGTCCAGTCCCTTGATGTCATCCTCCTAAAACGTTCAATACTGAATTTCAAATCAAGGCAGAATGCCCGAAGCGGCAAGAAGAAGCACTAGTTCTGAAGCTTTGAAGGCAAAAGGAAAGCTAGCTAGGCATTCGCAAATGAATGTTGAGTGTGCAACGCACTAACCACGTCAAGCAAATGTGAGCACTCATTGCGGAAGTGTTCATGCTAGACTCACAAACAAACTCAATGCGCAAATTATTGTAGAACGTGAAAATTCACAGATTTGCCGCAAAAGCGAAGCAAAGAACTTCATGCCAACACACTGAAATCTTACGTAGAGAATTAAAAGCAGATCAAAGCGTACCCGGCGTTCGTCATGCACAAGTGACGCACGAAACGTGCTCACACGTACAGATGCACGAGTATAAGTGTCACAGTTGTTATTTCGCTGTCTTTAAAAAGCTCGCGCTTTTCACAAACGTAGATTGTAATGACTGCCGTGACCTTTTTGCGCCCGGTAGCTACAACAGAATCGCTCCAGGTAAAGCCGGGAGCTAGCGAAGAGGTACGGTCCTTCCCTCCTCCCCACAACTAGATAAGGGCACCCGAGGGAGCGTCGCGCCACTCCCCTAAACGAGATAAAATACGCTTGGGAGATGAAAGCGCGCGCTGCCACGCGATGTGGTGACGCCCGCTTATTTCGACATCTTGCTGGTAATTTTGAAAATACAATAATTGCTTTCTAGGTTCCCGTTAGCAGCGATAATTGGTAAATATAAGTAGATTGCTGTTTGCACGGTGAACAACGGGCTCCCCGGTGGCTAAGCGGTTAATGCCTCACTTTCACGTTTGAGAGGACCGAAGTAGGATTCTGTGCGCTGTATTCTTTCCTGTTCTTTTTCTCGCATTTTTATATATATTATAACCTATATATATTGAAGTGACGCTGACGTCAACGCGGACGCCGGTGGTAAAATCTAGCTTAAGTGTCCATACAATTGCTAGCGCAATAAAAATTAAAACTCGACGTGACCGAAAATGAACGTACTTCAAGCAAGCACAAAATAAAGAATCAATAAAGGTGCAGTAGAGCCCCACTTATATTTCTTCGCGAACACAAGAGGCAATCAAATGGGCTTTCTAAAAAATGCAATACCTTTGATCACATCACGTAAGGCATTATGAAAGTTAGAAAAAAAATTTGTGCTAAACGTATTCCTGTATTACCACAAGTGATAGGAGTATAAGAGCTGACCAGTATTTCAGGGAAAATTGCACGTTTTTGGCACGATGCAGAATCTACCAAGTTCATGGCACGACATGACTAACAACTTTATCGTCCTGAGAGGCGATGCAGCAGGCCATATGAGTAGCTCCCCACCCAGTCATTGAATAGCTCCGGGTCAGAACAGAAAAACATGATGTCATATTTTTCTGCACGTGCACGGGCCCTCTGGACAGCCTGAAGTATAATGAATGGTGGGAAGTCGGTGAATGCCCCCGTGCAGTCTTCTTTCATAAATTCATGTTTCGAAGGGCACTCAAAAGGCATGTGACACAAAGAACACTAATGACCACAATCTCGACAAAGTATAATGATTTCCAGATGAAGCATGCTCGCAAAAGCTTCATAGGTGTAGTACCCCACCTGGAGCATGAGGAGCATGCTAAGTTTTGATTTCCGGAGCTTACCGTGAGGAGACATTTGTCGCTTTACTCTGTATTGAGATGTTATCTAGTGAAAATCAATGAGAGGACCTATATGAAATAGCTCTCCCAAACTCATGCGCAAGACCGTAACGGCGTGGCACCTGAAACGTCGCGATGGTATCGGACTATCTCATTTGGCTTCAAGTGACACAAAAGTGCGTCCGGTCTCATGTGAGCTAGAAACCCGACTATTGGTGTAATTCATTGGCATAAATTGAGCTCTTCTGCTAATACTTCCTGCAGCTAAAGCTATATGTTGTGCAAATCTATTCTATTGGCAGATCCAGAGTGCTGTCTGTATGTTTTATTGACCAATCTGGATCAATTCCGTCGGGAGATCTACTTGAAAGAGCAACTTTTTCTACTCCGAGAATATCAGCGATTTAAACCGGAAGTCGCAAGTGCTCCGCGGCTTGTAACCTCTTGAAACGATGCTATTTTCGGGCCCGCCAACGGACGCCACTCGCGTCAGTTACGACTCGCGTCGGAAGCCACGTTTTGATAGCGTAGCATTGCTGTGCCATGCTTGCCCACTCAAGCGAGAAGCGAAACTGAGCATCGCGTTCCATTCTGACCCTGCGATTTGTTGCAGAGGGAGCGTGTGGTGGATGGTATTGGAAAAACATCTATTCAGAAAAGCACAGAGAGCTGCACTACAACTACACATGGGTGGTATTCTTATTCCAAGTGTTCACTAGAGGTCATCGCTGCTCAGGCGTGGGCCAGCATGAAGTGCTGAGCGTCCCGGTGGAGCAGCCGAGCTGGAATGCCTTCAAAGCCTCTCTTGTGGGTAGGGTGAAGGGAGATGAAAAAGGCAGATGTGTGGCTAGGCAAACTACAATCATGTGGTACGTATCAGCCAGCACCCCACAGTGCGCATAGTAGCTCTGTATACACGGTATGAAGCACTCAAGGCTGTGGGACCCAAGAAGTTGTTCGTCTGCAAGCGTCGCATAGGTCACTCGTCCACATTAAGGAGACCCCACGCAGGTTCTGGGTAAAGACGGCGCGAGTTTCGATAGTAATCGAGGATTTTGTGCTACTGCGTAAGAGCTGGCGTCCCTGTTGTAGACGTACGGCAGAAGGAGCGCGTTTGTTTCATTGGTAAATTCCCGTCTGTTGCCCTCCGCAAGAGTTAGGTGCTCCAGCGCAAAGTTCATGGCTCACTCCAAATCCGCCAATTAATGACGCCATATGTTATGAAGAATGTTGGAGGCAGGTTAACCACGAACAATCTTCCCTGCCTTTGCGGCACTCATTGATGCAAATGCCCTGAAGGCCGAGAGAGTGTTTGTGTAGCCCGTTGTGCGTTTTGTCTCCAGTAATGGCAGCTCTACTGAATTCTGTTCTGCTACATTGATCAAGCAGGTCTTCATCGAAGCTGCCTAGAATTCTCCGCTATCATTCACGACTGCCGAGAAAACTACTCACCACTGACATGGTGCACTTTGCCAAAAAATTTGTTGTTCAGGGAAGCTATTGTGAAAAAATTCCTAGCCCTCGCTTACCTACCAGCATTAATGTGTTCGGTATGGACGTTTGTCGGACAATATTCCAAAAAAAAAATTCTTTAGACGATAATCAACTTGCGTTGTTTCTCCTTGATTGAGGATAGAAAGAAGGCCGGCCAAATGTACCAGTTGTCTTCTTGTATTGAAATTATATAAGCGATTGATTTGGGCTAACTCTGCTTCAGTTCATTCTGTAATGGTGTAATGCACCCCAAACTTTGCGACCTTTTGAGGGCTTGTCTTAGTTACGACACCAAGCACCTTTACGCATCTCGCACATAAGTGTTAAATTTTTTTTCTCCCTGTTTCGGTCCGATTCAGGGCCGCAAATATGTAAATACTAAGAGTCACGATGAAAGCATAGTGAGCCCTTTCGTCGCTTGCTGTCTCTGCACCTTTGTCTCCTTGATCGCAAAGTGCACCGAATGGTGGATTGGTGCAAGTGTCTGCTGCTATCTTTTAAAAAGTGGAAGGATATATATATATATAGATAACATGTGCGATTGCGGCCGTTTTTCAAGTGTCCACCGAGAAGTCCGCATGGCGTCACGGTGCAAGGTGTAAGGAGAAGCCCGACAATCCCGGTGGGCGGCACCGGCAACAACGCAGAGGGTCTGGACCCCGATGGTTGCATGTCACTAGTTTCAACGAGCAATGCAAAGAGGTGTGTTGTGGGCTGATACTGCAGTTGAACTTGTTTCTGCGGCAAATTTCACGCTTGGCGGGATAATGGGCACCGTCAAATCTGTGATTGAGAGAGGTGGCAGAACCGGCACGCTGGAGCCAACAGCCGTAGGCTTTGGGGCTGCGGGTTTCTTCAGTAACGGGTCGATTGGCATGAGAAGGTGGCCTTATCGCTCATGTGACAAATTCTTTAGAGCAGAGGAATTGTCTAGACTGCCTGTGGTGTGAAAGGCGTCCTAAAGGCAGGTGCCATGGTGTTGCTTTTGAGGAAAAAGTTTTTGCTGCGCATTGCAAACGCAGGCAGAAAACCGGTAGCGGCATCAGGACAGAAGCAGCAAGTGCTGGCTAGGTGTACGGGCAGCGTCACTGCAGCAGCCAGGCCGTCCTAGCTCTCACCTCGCGCCATTTTGTTGTAGTCGCTGCAGTAATCGGCATTCTTATTCCCTAAAATTTGCCTCCAGTCGCACAAGGAGCCACGATGGCGACTCAAGAAAAACAGATTACAAATGTATCGCAAAACGGCTTCAAACGCTGTACGTGAAAGATTTCACGACCCTGAAAGCACTGGTCTGTGTGAGGCGTAACGGGTTCGACGATGTAGTTGAAAGATGAAGTCTTCTAGAAAATAAATTCCAGAGGCCCTACTGCGTAGAGACCCTGGTATTTTAAAACAAGCTTCGAGGAAACCTTTGTAGTGATAGCTGGACAATGCCACACAAGTGTGTCCGAAACAAAGTTCGGGTACGGGTGGTCATAGTCACGCCGGGATGTTCGTCTCTATTTGTCGATGGCTGTGCGCGACTGGACGAGCTTGCGGCATTATCAGGCACTTCAGAAAGGGCAGCTTCAGAATTGAACGTAGACTCGGAGTAATGGGGGTGGTAGGGCACAATGGTATCTAGTTTGGTGGAATTGTCTCGGCCATATACGAGCAAACTTGACGAAAAGCCCGTAGTCGCCTGTGGAGCCGTGGTGTTAGCGTAGGTACAAAAGGCAGAATGAGGCCCCGATCGGAGTCGTCTGATGCGAAATACTAAGCTATCATGTGTCCACCTCTGCCCTCATCGAATGACGAACAAATGAAAGAAGTTGACTTTGGTTTGAAAACACCACCCATCAAGTAGGCCACCCTTGACCCAATCACTCGTTTCATTGTAACCAACAAAACGCAGCATGCTGAGGGGTGGATTAGACTTTTTTTTACTGTTGGCTCGTTCATAAGGGTCCTCGCGAGAGCTCGCGAAAGTCCCCAGTTTTGCGAAACTTGGGCGATCCTGCATAGCGCCCCTGGACGTTGCCGTGGAATGCACTGCGTGAAGCATGGTTTTGAATAAATTTTGTGCTATCCTGCAGCTGCCTAGACTGCTTTCTAATGACACTTTTTTGTATAAATTCAGTTTTTTTATAGCCTTAGGGGCGTAACAGTTCCGTAAGGGGTGGTGTCCGCAGCTACTAGCGCTGTTTCCAGCTTATAGGCCTATCTTGATGCACCAACACCTGCGCAGCAGTCATCATCTCGTGTTCTGTGATGGGGAATAAACGCACTGGGCTCGATACAAACAGAATCCTTCGTTGTTGCCATGGAATGCACTCTGTAAAGCGAGGTTGCAGTTAAATTTCGTCTTATTCTGCAGCTAAGTAGACTGGTCCCCAATTTTGCTTTTTCCCGGTAAATTCGGTGCTTTTATAGCCTTGGGTGACCTCATGATGCGCCGACGCGTGCAAGTCAGTCACCGTGCTGTGGCTGTAATGCATTGTAGAACAATACATATTTGCAGTGTGTGCGGTAACTCAACCCGGACTGCGGGTCTCTGTGTCCGATCAGAATCTTCTCGATCTAGCATACTCGCTGTCTGGCTACTTACTTAACTTTGTCTCTCTCTCTCATTGCAGATTGGCGACAATTGGCATGTTATAGTAGAAAAGACCGAGCTATGACTGCGTGACTTGCGGCTCGCTAAGGTTCTTTTCTGAGCAGTGCCACGTTGAGCGCCGACGTCAATGCGGCCGCCAATATAAGAGATAGTGCACTCTGCTTCGCGTTTACACCTGGTACCTTCAGCGGAAAATTGTGTCAGTATTTCTGTTGTGCGTACTCGGCCGCATTACATCATTGGTGCTTAAACTCACTCACAACATTGTTTGAAATTGATAACTCGCACCTGATTTAGCTCTAGTCTTTGACGCAGTTCTAACCAAACCATTTATTTAAGCAAGTGAAGTTGCAATGAACGCCACGCATGTGTTGATTTGGGACAAAGTCAGGACGTAGTTTTCTTTTGCCGGTCTGCAGGTAAAAAGGCTGTTAGGTCGACACAAATTTTCTTGATTGATTTGTGGGGTTTAACGTCCCAAAACCACCATTTGATTATGAGAGACGCCGTAGTGGAGGGCTCCGGAAATTTTGACCACCTGGGGTTTTTAACGTGCACACAAATCTGAGTACACGGGCCTGCAACATTTCCGCCTCCATCGGAAATGCAGCCGCCGCCGCCGGGAATCGAACCCGCAACCTGCGGGTCAGCAGCCGAGTACCTTAGCCACTAGACCACCACGGCGGGGCAGCACAAATTTTCTTACCGGCGATTGCGTGAGGATGTTAGAATTTTCAGCCAACGTTCCCACAACAAGATCAAGATTGAAGAGCACTCTACTAAATTTATTACAGCAAAAAATCCCGAATCTAGAAATCATACATGTGGTGGGTCATCCTACCGTTGATAATACGCAGCGGTACATCACCGTAGTTATTAAGGCACCTATTCACGCCACATAGCTATAAAAGAGTGCTAGGTAGCAGTATACCTATCTAGACAGGTTTTATTTGTTTAAAAAGGTTTCTGGATATTTCTCGAAAAAACACTAATCATGAAAATGATTACTGACTACCCATATGATGTCTTTGAAGTAGCTTACATTGTTGTCTGTTCGTCAAGCCTTATATGTTTTTCAACCATCAAAACATAGCATCTATTCCTAATATGAAATAATATAATTCATGTTCAATGATGCTGCAAGGTTCCAAAACAATACACCAAAAGCAATGTCGAACAAATGAACCATACATACGACACTATGCGCCAGCAAATACATTTCAAATTTCAAGCGGTTTTAATATACCAAGTTTTGATGTAATTGAACGTGCAGTTCAATCTTACAAAGTTTTTTTCCCCACGATTTCTTCAAAAACTAATTAGTAGGAGTGCCTTACATGGTTCTAAGTGTTCATCAATGCAAAATAAATTGTTCTCACATTGCGCTTCATGCAGGAAGTCATCGTTATATTTACTAAATTCTTTTTTGAAGGTAACAGTTAATCAATTCTTTGAGGTCTATAGTGCCGAGGTCGGAGAAACCGTCGAAAAACATCTATGTGTTTAGGCTCATGAGATTTACACTAGCTGTACTTAGTAATATTTGGCATTAGCTGACATCTATACGTCATGATGTGCTTTCGTCCCGAAAATGAAAAATCAATATCATTTTGAAGATGTGGGAAGGCTGACTTTTTTCAAATATCATCTGTTTATGCACAGTTCTTGCTAGTCACAGTCACTGCTGTATTGTTTTCCCAACATTGAAGACTTTTTGTCATAGTTATGTCATTGTTGTGTCAACAATTTTTGTAATATATTCCTGCATTTGCTGTTTTTTGTTTGAACAGCTTTCTGTCTCATCTGCGCATTCTAGCTTTTGCGAAACGTGACTGCCCTCGAAGGCATATGTTTGCTGCTCAGGCTAATATCACTTTCACGTAACCAGTTGTCGTCATATTCTTGAAAAAGGGTAATCTCAAGCAACCCCAGTGCATCAGGTAAAAATGATTAGGTACACAAAAATAAAACAGAAATGAGCGCAGACTTTATTGGCCCCTGCTCAATTTTCGTGCTTGCTCCTTTTTATTTCTATGCGCCAATTCGTCAAATACGGAACACTTGCGAAACTGTGAATGAAGCAGGGGAAATGGGCTCACCAAGCCTACTGCAAATACATTTAAAATAAAAGCCATTTCGGACAAAGTTTTCTTGCGAAGCCCATTGTGTTCTTGTGCTGTATTTAGGTAAAACACCTGGGCACTTTGAATGTGTCACGCAGACTTCTAAGCATAACGCCATAAATAAGCTTGGCAACATTCAGATTTCTTCGTATTGTTATAGGAAGACGACAAATTATGGGTGTATCAACAATATTTGCACAAAATGTTTTGAGCAACAACAGTCAAGGTCACGCACAATGGCACAAAACCCGTATTCTAAGTCTGCGGCACAAAACATTAGCTTTAGGCTGCGCAAGAGCCCACTTGGTGCATACCGAAAAAGCCGATATTGAGAAATGCCACTATTTACTTGCGTCGGTAAGGTCTGGTGTAGAAGTGGGCTTGAGACGGACACCGCGAACGATTTCTGTGCGTGAATTAGTCTACGGGAACGTGGACAACGGTTTCATCTCATGCGTCAAGTTGATCACTTTACAGCATACCCGATATGATTCCGTGTACGGGAACAAGAGCTACTCAGTAAGTCAAACACTGTGTGCTACTTACCAAAGAAGAAAGAGATATTGGGAAGAAAATTGGGAGTTCATCTGACGACTATCATAAAAAGCTTTCTAAACAGTTTCTGATTAGGTTAACCAAATGCCTGTACTTGGCATGCATGCTCAGCGCGGGCAATACCTTGTGTGTATTCAGTGGCCGAGTGTGTTGAAGGAGGCTTCATTGAGGGCGGGCGTTTTATTTCGGCAGAAGTCCAAATATTCAGATGTATGATGACGGGACTTGTCATACGCGAACGTGACAAAGGCAATGCGGAATCGCATTTACGGTGGTCGGCTAACACATATATTGTAGCATGGCGATAATTGTTTATTCATTTATTCTGCTGTGCCAAGACATTCGTTTGTGGATGGTGGGCATAAGCTAGCTTACGTTTGGTCGAGGAAGACGGCAGGATGTCAGTTATGACTCTGAGAAGAAACTGTCTGCTACTGTTGGTTTACACCTGGCTTGGCGTTCCGTGATGCACAATAACACTGTGGAGCAACAGCACCTCTAGGTCAGTCAATCATCTTATTGAAAGTGTGCGAGTACTTACACACCACCTGGAATAGCCATGGATACGGCGATGTACCAATTTTTCAAGGGCGAAATAAGAAACGGACCATCCTAGTCGACGCCAAAACAATAGAATGGTTCATTAGGAGCGTCGCGTGATTGAACGTGGCCATCCGTGGAAGGGCTGACCTTGCAGAGTTGTCTAACGTTGCAAGAGGTAACGTAACAATCAACAGACCTATATATTCCTGGCCAGTAGACCTTGCAGCTATAAAGGCTAGGAGGAGCAGGAAACGCCCATGTGACCGGCTTTCTGCAAAACATGAAGCTGGACCAGAACAGACGAGCTTAGGTATGCGCAATGACACAAATTAAGTGAGAGCCGTCCGGTAGGAAACTGTGACGAAGCAAAGTGCCGTCGAGCAGCACGAAGAGACAAAAGAAAAAATCGGGATTCGGTGACTTGAGGCAGCCGATCATCTTGTGGAAAGCCGTGTTTTGGCGTTGCTCAGCAGCAATGTAAAAAGGGCAGTTGTTGCGAGCACAGGTGGAATGGTATCTGTCACTGAAGCTTTTAATTGGTCTATGGAATAAAGGAACAGGCAGTCGACGCCCTGATGCAAGCGTCCTATCTTGTAGACCACAGTGTTATACATAAAAGAAAACAGCCAGCACAACAAAGTTGTCACAGGTAAGCAGTGGCAACGGTGAAAGGCATTTCATACAAATATAGGCGAAATTTCTTAACGGCCAAATATAAATCGAGGCACAATATCTGTCTCAACTGAATATATTTCATCAGCTGCGGAAAGAAGGCAGCTGCTTTATGCAAACACCCCGTGACTGGCGCTTCAGTGGTTCTAATTTTCGGAGAGGTTTCGCTGGCATTTTGCAGGTCCCCGCGAACTGTATTGTGCGAACTTAAACAGCTTATCGAGTAAATAACATGTCCTCATAAACCATTAGCGTAATAAGTGCTGTGATGGACACGTTCATACCTTACAAGCCCAACACTGCCTCAAAAAATCCAGTGAATCTCAGATTTTCTTCATTATTGATTGCACGCCAAAACCGGCATGCAGTACTTTTTTGACTATATCATGGGCAATGACAGCTTCGTGTACTTTTTGTTTATGCATTCCATTTGCTTTTTGCAAATTACGCTCGTTGAATAAATCAGCGCTTTATGCGTATCTCTTGTAATCTCGTGGCGACACAACAACCTAAGTAAACCCAGGGTACGCGAAAATACTCGGCAGGTAAGCAACATTGAACTTAAACTTCTAAATCGGCCACAGCATGTAGCTTAGCGTTTCTATTGTATGCAAAATTAGGAACTGTAACAAGCCGTGTCTAGCTTCGGACACCTTTCTGGAAGAAACAACTTTGCTCAGCTAGTAGGGCCTCCGTTGCTATTCAGTTTCTGCCCCTTTTTGAATATAATGAAGTTCTTAGTCACTCGTCATCGTTTTGATACTTTCAGACTTTCGTGTATTTTTTTTATTAGCACAGGTATAGGCTTTTCATTTCACCGGGTAGTGGGAACAATATTTGTCATCACCATGAGCCAGCGCGCATCTGTTCTGTCTTAATTTTCTGCTTAACTCGCAAAACATGTATGCCTGTTTGTGTGATGCAGCATTCATATAGTTTTATAGGAATATGGGTAGGTTTTTTACGTTATGAAACTACTCGGTTGAATTGAAAATTTTTGGAGATGCCAAGTACCTTAGGAATGGATGTTGACCGAAGCTAACGGAGGGAAGGTGACTGTGTTGTATTTTTTATTAAGCGACACGTTCAAAATACGCTGAAAGATATGTACCATTGTCGCACAGAGGTATCTTATTCACTAACACGTTTTGTGCTGTGTAATGATGCCGACAGCAACATGATTACGAGCAAAAGGAGTAGCGTAAGGCGGATATGTAGCAGTAATGGTAGCAAGGATGGCGGCCCTAGACACTTGTACCTAAATCAGTTTCAAAGGATCGTGCTTCATTGCAATTCCGAATAACCCGCCGTGACAACTGTATGATAGGAGTACATTTGTACTGTTTATAAGATTATATAGCTGGTAAATTGACGTTTGACCCTAAACAACTTTTCAGGATCAATGCGGTCTACTTGAAGATCACTTCCCAGAGCTGGCATCACTTTGTGGTAAAATACTTGATCGTCACGCGGAATGCTGAAATTTCCTTCCTGTTGGAATAATTATATTTGTTTTATGCATTCGTTGGGTCAACGCTGCCGATGCCAGATTTCAGAGATGAAGATCCCCAAAGCCGACCATGTTGGCGTTCATCACGTCCCCACAACACCCAAACAAAAACTGAATGCCCGCAAGACAAAAAACGAAAACATATGCCTAAGAAACTGACTTAATGTGTGTACAACTATAAGACAACACAATGAATAAATTGCCAAGTCCATCTGTTTTTTCGTCCAGGCGCCAGTTTTACCAAGTCTCTATGCACCTAAACTCGTGTGGGGAAGGCCGCCATTTTCCCCACCAGCGTTTCTAACGATGCTTTTAAATGTTATGACAGCAACAAATTCGGACTACAATTTTTTGCGGGTTGTTTTAACAAGCCATCTATTAACTGGACAAGTGACCACCTTTCGCAAACAGAGGATAACCCACTTCTTGCCATAATGATGGCATGTGACTTGAACCAAGTTGTAGTGGAGGTCACCCGTCCGTCTGGTGATGGTGGTACAATTTTGTATCTTGTTTTTCTCAGCAAAGCCATGTTACAGCATGATGTTTGCATAGAAGAGAGTATATCAGACCATAAGCTCGTTTTTATTACTTGTTGTTGAAAACGGTGCTAAAAAAAGCTAAGCCCAAGGCAAAAGTTATTAGTAACTTTGCCCGTGCTGACGACCAGGCAATCTTAGACGAGATTTGGGCGTTTGCCGACAACCTATAAAATGAACATCTCCTCTCACTCTGGCTTGAATTTAAGAAGCTGGTCCTCGATTGTATTCGTACCTATGTCCCTCGTAAAAAAATGAAAACAAACCAAGATAGTCCCTGGGTAGACTGGAATATCGTTCATTTAAAGCGGAAACTGAAACGTGCCAAGAAAACAAAACCACCTAGACCTGAACTCATTCAGAGTCTTAAAACGCAGCTTTCAGCAAGTTTATCTATAGCCAGAAAGAAATATTTTTTTTACCACGTTGCCAAATTTTATAAAAACACAACCACAAAAGTTCTGGTGCTATCTGGGTGGCAGTAAAAACGCAAGGAACAAATCGAACAAAACAACGTCCTTATAACCTAACCGAGGACCATTGATAATACAATGAACGAGTATTTTCATTCGGTCTTCTCTCCCCAGACTGAAACAAACGGGCTGTTCACGAATGTGACTGATATTGATCTTGAATATAAATCATTCGAAGGCGTTCTTGCACTTCTGCTGGATATAAATGAAAAGTCGTCACAAGGGCCAGACCTAATTCCAAATGCTTTTTCGCGCTTTTATGCCGAGCCGATATCGCACATTTTGACCGCCATCTTTCGTTTATGCTTGCGCCACTTAGTCTTGCCTGCCTGATGACTGGCGCCTAGCTCACGTTGTGGCTGTCTTTAAAAAAGTAAATTGCTTGAAAATGAAAAATTATCGACCCATCTCGCTAACATCAACGCTGCAAAATTTTGAAACACATAATCGCCTCTTTTGTTAACGAACTTCTGGAAACAAATATCGCACTTTACTAGTTCCAACATGGGTTTCGCAAAGGACTTTCTACCACTAGTCAACTTGTTACAAACACTTGTGAAATCGCAGAAGCTTTAGATTCATCTAGCCAAGTCGATTTAGTCTTTCTTGACATCAGTAAAGCCTTTGATTGTGTTTCCCATGATAAACTACTCACTAACCTTTCTTCTTTGGGCCTTCCTGCGTTTAAAATTAACTGAACCAAATAGTAATTAACAAACAGAACAAAGTTTTTCGAAGTCCACGGGTGCGCACTTGAAAAACTTGGTGCAACATCTGGCGTTCCGTGGGGCAGTGTTTTGGGCCCGGTTCTTTTTAAATTTATATCAATGACATAACATCTGCTATTGACCCGACAGTTTCCATAAAATTGTTTGCTGACGACTGTCTTATTTTCGAGAAAATCACGGACACCGATGACCAAGTCTTGTTAAACAGCAGTTTGACAGGAATCGGTCAGTGGTGCACTACCTGGGGTATGAGCTTGAACACTGACAAAACAGTTCCTGGGGTATGAGCTTGAGCACTGACAAAACAGTTCTACTGCGTGTAACGAAGAAAAAACAACCCTTTTAGTTTTCTTATCCATTGAATGGTGCACCAGTGGTAGAAAAGAGCCAGTACAAATACCTCGGGATAAAGTTCACCAATACTCTGTCGTGGTCAAAGCACATATAAAACAACTGCGCATCTCCCACACGCAAGTTAGGCTTTTTATGGCCTAAACTCAAAGCGTCACCAACTCATGTCAAGTTACTGGCCTTCAAAATGATAATACTTCCTAAACTGCAATAAGCTTAGGTCGTATGGGACCCCTTACCTAAAAAAGATAAGTACCAGCTTGAAATGGTGCAAAGAGTGCTATGATTGATTGATATGTGGGGTTCAACATCCGAAAACCACCATATGATTATGAGAGACGCCGTAGTGGAGGGCTCCGGAAATTTCGACCACCTTGGGTTCTCTAACATGCGCCCAAGTCTGAGCACACGAGCCCACAACATTTCTGCCTCCATCGGAAATGCAGCCACCGCTTCCGGGATTCTAACCCACGACTTGCGGGTCAGACCCGAGAACCTTAGCCACTAAAACGCGGCGGGGCAAAAAAGAGTGCTATATACTCTTCATTTTCAACAAATATAGGAACACTGACTCACCAACTTTTCTAATGCTGGCGAATATCTTTTCAACCCTGGAAGATAGACGAAAAAGTGATAGGCTAAAGCTGCTGATTGCTTTTTATACTGGTTCCACAACTGTAAATGCATCGGCCTACAACCAACCATTTCAATCGCGCCCCACGAGACACCGGCACACGCACAGTTTGCTTTCGTATCCAGCCCACACAAACATGTTCTAGAATTCGTTTTTTCCGCGAACAGTATTGGAGTGGAATTCACTGCCTGAAGTGGTCTTCACATCTCTACTGTTCAGTCTGTAATGGACTTGCTTTACTGTTTATCGCAATTGTGAATGCATAAGAGGGAGATAGACCTATCTCCATTGTTCTGGAGGTCGTATTACCTGTGTTGAAGCGCATCTATATATCTCTGTATAAATTACTTATCTTGTATTTTGTGCACACCATTCATCTATCACGCTTACGTGTGTTTTTTCACTTTTTTTGTTCCTCTCCTGCTTGGGTTTTTCAAGACCGCAGTATGTTGTAAATAAATAAATAAGTAAAAATGCGCTTGTCCAACCATTCATCAATGCACGCATTGTTCTTTTTCCCGTCCTACACAGTGGGGAAAACTCCGTGTATCTTTCATGTACGCACTGTCGAATACTTATACGCAGCGGTAGCACCACTTTTACCACTGGCGACTGCCGAGGGCCTAACTGAAAATAAAACACAAACAGAACACTTCTTTCATGACGTCACTGGTGAGGACACCAAAGAAGGAAAGGATGAAATCGAGAGAAAGAAAGTTGTCGCGGAAGCTTTCCTTTCCGACTTGCATGCAAGCGAAATGAACCTGTGCCTTCTTCCAGTACCGCTGGCTGCTGGGGCGATGAGGACCTTTGTAAAATTTCAACTTCATTTTATTATTTTACAAATGGGTTTTGAAATCGCGACAACTGAGGTGACCCGTTTATCTTTAAAGTGAGACTCGACGAAACTATATGAACTTTTTAAGACATTTTAACTATAAAAGAACAGAGGCATTCTTTTATTGTGAAAATGTCAGTAATAAGAGCAGCTTTAGGTTACAATTGACATATGAACATAAAGAGCAACGTTTTAACCCAGAATATATGAACCAAAGCTAAGATTATCAACAATAAGGAGTAGGACACGTCGTATATGACCAAATGGCATTTGTTATAACTGTGCACATAATTTTTTTACAAAACTTCAGTACTCAAATAAGACAATGTTTTCGCAAGTCAATTCGTCCGTGGCATTACCATTTTCTCCGTTTTCTTGGCGAAAATCAGTTCCTTTTATAAAGGTAGGCCGTACGACATCCTCTCTATTGACTTCGAAAAGCATTTATTTCGTCCCATATATTTGAAGGACAAAATCAAAAGTACAGACTCACACAGTTTCAAACCGCGGCTACATGAATTTCACGAACAGGAACCCTTGATAACAGTTGACATCATTTGAACTACCTGGTCAAGGTAAAAGAAGCAAACTTTATGTAGCAGACATAGCACATATCTGAGCCTTTCATTGAACACCATTTGCCGACACCATCCTGGCTGCCATCTTGACCAATTACTTTAGCTGCACTGAACGTCTGTCAGTCCAGTCAAGCTTGCACGGAAGTGGCTTTAGTTAAGCACTCATCCAAAATCAATACCTGCTGAAATAATGGTTCCAAAAGCCTGCGCTCATTTGTTGCCACTAGGAAACGTGAAAGACCAACACAGAACTGGAAATCCCTGGGCTAACACACTGCAAAGCCGAGTAGAGCATGTATGGCCTGATTTAGTCATCTTCGTCGACAGTAGAGTTGAATGGCTCAACGTATTTAGCTCACTGCGGCTTCCGTTCTGTGCTCGCCACAACTTGCTTTTTTTATCTTTCCAGTAGTTGGCATGCTTATCAAACGAGATAACTGAGGGTGACCCAACTAGTAATATCGCTCAGCAATTGACGAGAAGGGCCGAAGAGAAGCGCAACCAACTCAACCACTTCTCCCACTTCACCTAATTTATATTGCACAAACTAAGAAACAAAAAAGACCAAATCAAAAGAAAAGATCTTTACTGTGGTATCCGATTTTTTATTTGTAAAAGCTTGTGAAACTCAACAAATGTGAAAATTCATATCAATCTCACTCCTTTCAACCATATCTTAGGTTACCCGGCCACCGCTTCGCCCTAGCATGATTCTTGAAATGAAATTACCGCTCACTTTCCGGGGCCGTTGCTACCAATCGTGCGCACGTTCTGTGCACACGTTCACCTGGCGTACCATCAGTTCATCTATCCGTCCTTTTTAATACTCGGCGACCTCATGTAGGCACATTATGGACCTTCAGTCCGATAGCATCGCCCGCTCGTCGCCATTCAGCCCGTGGAGATGCATTGATATTTGTAATGCTCACGAAATAAAATTAGCATTGGCCGCTAACGACATTCAGATGAAAGAAGCTGTCAATCGCTTTGAGTGTATAGCGCTTAACAAAAGGTATGTTAACCTGCGTGGTGGCTGCATTGTAGGAGTACACATGTAATGTTTATATAATTGGATAGCCATAAATGTATCACCGCTTGACGCTTCGTGAACGTTTTGTTTTATTTGAAAACGAGTTGCGAAACCTGGCGCGGCGATGCGGTAAAATGCATATTTTCCACGCACAATGGTGGCGTTTGTTTTCTGCTGGGACTTCAATATTTTTGCCCTTTCAATCGTCGGGGAAACACACTCAACATCAGCTTTTGTGTGCCCATGTGTGTTGCACCTGGGAGACCTTGGCACGTACCCGCCAGCGGGCATGTTCGACTTTTGTGCGCAAAATTTGAACGACGTGCAAAGTGGGTGAGCATGAGAGCATCCACACGTAAGCAGAGAGATACACACATACATAGATAGATAGATACACACATAGATAGATAGATAGATAGATAGATAGATAGATGCAAAAAAGTATTTTTAGTACGCAAAGAATTGCTTCGCATTTAAAAAACACTTAAAAGAACACAAAACCTTGGCCCGTATTCAAAAACCAACTTCACCCTTTCCTCAAGTTTTCCTTATCGATTTTAAACATTTATTTGGCTTGATGAGCAAACTCAGCTAGTATGCATAAACCAGAATTATCCTTATCATTCACCCTGTTACCTTTTTTGCTCCTTTATAGCGCATGTAGAAAGTCCAGAAAGTTGAGAAAAAGGTGAAATAGGGCGAGGTTGGTTTGTGAATACTGGCCCTAGTCACGTAAGGAAAAAATGATGATAACTTGGCTCAACTAGAACTCGTTTTTCGAGAGAAAGTATGTTACACTAGCTAAGCTTGTTTACTGGTCATTGTGGCCGAAGCACACTTTGTCAACCGGTCGATATGGCAAGTGAAACTTGCGGTTAAAAGCATTCAGTACCTTCAATTCACCATTTTTTGAAGCCGCCATCATTATTGAGTGCGAGGCTAGTATTGATGCACCTATAGCTTGTCCCTGTAATTCGGCCTTCTTCTCGGAATCGCAGCCCGCCGGAGTTATTGCAAACACCCGTTTTATCCTGCAACTTTGCGCACAGGTACTCAAGTTTTCGTTTGACTTAGTGGGAAGCCAAGAGGCATCTGAAAGATGAAGCACATGCTTTCATTCGCTGCTGCTACCGTGCCGAGAAATTCTGTGCGAATGAAGAACGTTCTATCTATCTGCTTCTATTGCGGAACCTTGGCGTAATGTCTAAAAGCGAGCACTTTTCTGCTCTCTTTATGAACTGGGCTCATGACTCGTGACTGAAATGCTCGGTCTCGTGACTGAAATCCCAACACATTATGTATCAGCTAGCCAATCAACATGTTCCCGCCTTGAAACACGCAACAGATTATCACGCAGCGAAGTGAAAACACATGAAGTTTGTAACAGTGCTAAGTAAAAAACTAATTTTCGGAATATCTTCCAAACGCTTATTATTATTTTCAAAACCCAGGTTTTTTGAGCACTATGGCTACTGCGTGTTTCAGTAGGGGAATTGTATTAGTTTGTATTCTTAGTAATATTAATATTAGGATTATTTACAAATAGTGCTTCCTCAAACAAGGAAGAGTACCGTATCGGTTAATAGAAACGCACACAAAACAACAAAAGTTAGAATGGCTTCGGTTTAGTGGGGCCAAGCTTGTAAAAGAGCGTGTAGCTTATCAGCCTTGTTTATTTTTGGGGGGTTCTTGTTTCTGTCATACTCTTCTTTCTTTTTAGCACTCTTTCGCACGTTCATTTATGTTTTTCCTTCATTTATAATCATTTTTTTTGTGAGAAGCAATATCGTCAGGCAGCGTTCTTATTTATTTTTCATTTTTATCTCCTATTCCTGGTTTGCTTCCTCTTCAAATTTTTGATGAGTTTTGCGTCGTCTTCAGACAGCATGCTGGTGCTAAATAATCCCGTCTGAACGTTGGTGAAAAGAGGCAGAAATTTTGTGGCTACTTTACCTTAAGGGTTTCGCTACATCTGAAAGAGTATTTTTCTATTACAGTGAACAGATGACTGCAAAATTTTTGCAATGGCTTTATCGAATATAGTTCATTGAACATATTGCAAAGACTGGCGAAGATGGCCGAAGCTGGCAATGTTTGTCGTACGTACCGCAGACTTTGTATAATAGTAGCCCCTTTGCGAGCCTTTATCGTTTGTGAGCCTTTATCATTTGATGAGTCATCGCTTTTTCTTTTCTAGTGTTTATTACCGGTTCTTCCCAGAATTTTCTTAGGCTATGCAAATTTATTTCCGGCGTTTTCCAGTGAAATGTGCCGTTTATTATCAGGTAGTGTTTGTAGCATGCAAATAATACATTTGTCCCAAACATTTATTTAGGCAAATAACGGGCACACTTGGCTAGAAATTTTACTACACAAGTTAAATAGGCATGTGTACAGTGTGCGTGTCGTAAATGTACAGCAAGTTTTAAAAATACTTGCATTTCATGCATTGTTGTACTGTTAGCTTATTTTAAACGACGGCGCGCAAGTTACAAACGTTAATTTACAGAACTCTTTTATATATAAGTAACGCAATAGACCAATCACAAACACGCAGCCACATTGCCCGCCTGTGAGAGCTTACTTGAGGTGCCAGATCACCAAAATTTGGGGAAGCATTCGTCAGTATTGCACTCCATATTCAGCCAGAAAGTGGATAGTCTACTTGAGCGGTGACTGCAGCTAGAGCTTGAAAGAATACGATAAATGCACAACTATTCCAAACTTTAGTTCAGAAAACTTCTTGTGCGAAACGAGTGGTGAAAGGCAGATGACAAATGAATAAGTAGGTGATGTATATATTTCAACGAAAGAAGAAAATAGCACACGCAATTTCTGGCAACCTTGTTACGGTAAGGACGAAAACTTCAGTAACCAAATCTGACGCGTACAACAAGCCCACAACTTGTGTATTTACAAATAAATCTCAAGAAGAACATATTGTAACATGCAATGTAAAAAACAACCTAATGAACGCTATTTAAACCTAATCATCCTACAAAGAATATTATCATAATCATTATCATCATCAGTTTGACTACATACACTGCAGGACAAACGCCTCTCACGTGTTCCACCAGACAACTTAGTCCTGTGCCTCCTGCTGCCATTTTATACCCGCAAACTTCTTAATCTCATCGGTCCACCTAACCTTCTGTCTCCCCCTTACCAGCTTGCCTTGTCTTGGAATCCAGTTAGATGTCCTTGATGACTTGCGGCTATCCTGCCTACACGTAACATGCCAAGCCCTTGTCCATTTACTCTTGTTGATTTCAAATATCATATCTTTAATCCCTTCCTGATTCGTTATCCACTCTGCTTTTTTCTTGACTTTTCAGGTACCATTTTTTCCATTGTTCGCTGCGTCAGCTTCAATTTAAGCTGAGCTCTGTAGGTCTCCAGATTTCTGCTCCGCAGCTAAGTATTTCGCATTTTCAAAACACATTAGCGCTCATCTGCTCATGCCTTGTCAAAGTCAAAACATTCAGGTTAAATAAATCATAGGTAGTTGACTTATCTCTGTCACATAAATGTATTATCTCTTTTCGTACTTCCTTACAAGTTTGTTTTTGCCGATGAATCATGCCTGAATAGTGTAGGCTATGCACCAGCCAAAACTAGCAGCATGAGTGAGGTAAAGTACTCACCATTGAGTGACAAAAAGATAGAGAGACCGAATGACGTCTGGCCGTTATCCACAATAAAACCTGCTCCTACCCTCACTTGCTTTTGTTTTGAATGAAGTTAAAAGCGCGAAACCACTTTTGAATCTAAGCGAACTGCGAAAGTCCTGAAATTACGAGTTGTGTAACCCTAGCCCCCACTTTG
This sequence comes from Rhipicephalus annulatus, assembly GCA_013436015.1. NCBI lineage: Eukaryota > Metazoa > Arthropoda > Arachnida > Ixodida > Ixodidae > Rhipicephalus > Rhipicephalus annulatus. The sequence goes on along the minus strand of WOVY01002666.1, from coordinate 48,574 downwards.
CTGTCCCACTGCCAAGGGATGATAAAAAAAATCGCAGCATATTCACAAGGCGAATGGCAACGGGTGGGCCGAAGCTCTCCGCAGCCCGTCCACGTGGTAATGCGAGTGTGCGTGCGTAGGACCAACGATGAATCGGCAAACGTCACTGGTTCGTCCACTGAAATTTGGAAGCTTCACATCGCATAGAAGTATGAGGCCACACCACCCAGAATGGAAGCGCGGACGGATGGACCAATGAACGGACGGTCACGTGGACGCATGCAAGGACGAGCGAACGGAAGCATTGAAAGACTGAGGGCCACTTCACTCCGCTCATCATCATGCACTACGTGGATATTCTGTGACACCATTTTTATTAACACGTAATGCAATGCAACTGGCTATTACGACGACTACGATGACACGAGAAGCACACAGAAAGCTAGTCAATGTGAGAAGCTTCGACCCTAAAACGCCCGTGGATATCATGATGACCCTCAGCTTCCCCCGATTACCAAACGTCCAGAACTCTTCTTCGAAGTAAGCACGTCCAGTTGGCTGAAGCGTTGCTGTAGTGCGCACACAAAAAGTTACGGTTTTTATTTCAACCACTCATGTTGGAAAGGCAATATATACGCAATGTGACTTAAATCACGCGAAATAGTTCGATTATATTCCGCAAAGAGGTGAAAAGAATTTCCGGCGGGCACACGAAACCCGCTAAAGTGCGAAGTGCCCTTGGCAAAGCAAAAGTTGAATTCTGTTCTTTTCAAATAACACAAAACCGCCAAATACAACTTCAATCAATCTGAAAGAATGTTTTAGGCTCTTTTATTATGCATGCAATCGTGGTGCATATGCTGGCTGTTTTGCACAATTAGTGATACCTTTTAAGAAATGCTGCTAAGTTGAGTTCGATTCTTTTCGCGTTTTATTTATCGTAGCAGCTTTTCCAACACCTATATCACTCAACTGAGACGTTGGTGCTTTGTAATATACATCACTCAAAATCTCCAAAAGAAATTAGTCTGAACTAATCAACATGATTTTTGTGCCACAATGAGTGCCAAATGGGTAATGATTGCTTTTTGTTTCCACCCAGACATGATAGCGGAGCAAAAAGGCGTGTTGGCTAACTTGAATAATTTTTTGTTGCCGTGCTTGCAGGATGGCTGTAGCAATACTGTATTTTGGCTGGCTACGATAGATCATAATTTGTATTTTGGACATAGCTCTGCCAACATTTGTTATGTCCTGGCATGAGGTAGCCTTCATGGGGTGATGACTTTCCACTTATAAAAATATTACGCTAATGTGTAGTGCGGCGAGGGTCATGTTGCCTCAGCTAGTATAGTAATGTACACAGTTGATATCGTCAAGGTATTCGTACACCAAAAAGAACAAAACACTTTTGCCACATTGGGCGCTCAGTATTCCAGAGCTGGTTATTGTATATGCGGTTTTACATGCGTTCATATCACCATCCAGGCTCTCGAAGAACAAAAAGAACAAAACATCTCTTTTGCGCGAGCGAAGGCCTAATCTGGTACAAATATGTTATGTGTGGTTCTGCCTACGCTACGCGAAGTAAGCAGGCCGGGATACCTTCGCCGCTGAGGAGAATATACGAGACCCAATCCCCAAAATTGCTTCGTGCTTCATAAAAAACATCAAAAAACTCTTGACGTCGCAGTCATCTGAAACAACTATAAAGATTGTTCTAAGTCTAAAGCATGCTCTAAAAAAAGTGAAATATTGATTGACACATATAAATAAAACACCGTAAAAAGGATTGTATGGGCATTTAGCATGATTAGTGGCAATGTTAAACTGATTGAGTATGACATGCGGACCAATTTGCACATGATTATCAATATGACAAGACGATCACACGTTTTTTTTTTTGCTAAAGTCGTGTGGCAATAAAATGTGGCAATTATAGTGGAAAGAGGTTTTGACGCAGACAGTTAGGAAGCTTGTCCACATTTTCCCGCTACACAGGTTCGTTCTAGACTGGTATTGAACATTGACACGCAGTGATACCCGATAGATCATGGTAGGCGATTGTGCGCCACACAGCACTAATGAGAACAATCGCATGACGTAGGCGAATACCTTATGGTGTGATTTTCTTCTGGAGCTGGTCATCTTTGCCATGGACTCATTTTCTAATGGCAATCTCAGACTTTCTAATAGGATGAATACGACTTCACTTGCACCCGGACTTTGAACGCTTTGTGTAGCTAGAGGAACAACTATAGTGTTTTTGCATTGCAAAAAAGAATATCAGTTTGAAGGTGATAACGACTTGCAGCTGCCATTATAGTGGATAAATTTACTTAAACTTTGCTATGGTTTCACAAGGTTTATACTAAAAATGAAGTACCTGTTATTTTAAATTTGCTTATGTTGTTGCGGTTGACAAGATTGTGGAGGAAAAAGTGGCCAGAGGATTTTTTACGCCTCTTTTCGAACGGAGTCTCAAGGTAGGTGGGATGTACTGCGTACATTTTTCTTGTGTTTGACACCATTTAAAGACTAGTATCTACGCCGCGATAGAGATGGACACGTTACCATTTACTGGGACAGAATCAGAGACGTGAGTGATATTTTTGAGTGTTTTATTTTGTGTCTAGAATATGTGTCCAGTCCCTTGAAGTCATCCTCCTAAAACTTTCGATCTTGAATTTCAAATCAAGGCAGAATGTTCGCAGCGGCAGAAGAAGTACCAGTGCTGAAGCTTTGAAGGCAAAAGGAAATCTAGCTAGGCATTCGCAAATGAATGTTGAGTGTGCAACGCCATAACCACATCAAGCAAATGTGAGCACTCATTGCGGAAATGTTCATGCTAGACTCACAAACAAACTCAATGCGCGAATTATTGTAGAACTTGAAAATTCACAGATTTGCCGCAAAAGCGAAGCAAAGAACTTCATGCCATCACACTGAAATCTTACGTGCAGAGTTAAAAGCAGACCAAAACGTACCCGGCGTTCGTCATGCACAAGTGACGCACGAAATGTGCTCACAGGTACAGGTGCACGAGTATAAGTGTCACAGTTGTTATTTCGCTGTGTCTAAAAAGCTCGTGCTTTTCACAAACGTAGATTGTAATGACTACCGTGACCTTTTTGCGCCCGGTAGCTACAACAGAATCGCTCCAGGTAAAGCCTGGAGCTAGCGAAGAGGTACGGTCCTTCCCTCCTCCCCACCACGAGATAAGGACGCCCGAGGGAGCGTCGCGCCCCTCCCCTAAACGAGATAAAATACGCTTGGGAGATGAAAGCGCGCGCTGCCACGCGATGTGGTGACGCCCGCTTATTTCGCCATCTTGATGGTAATTTTGAAAATACGATATTTGCCTTCTAGGTTCCCGTGAGCAGCGATAACTGGTAAATATAAATAGATTGGTGTTTGGACGGTGAACGACGTGCTCCCCGGTGGCTCAGCGGTTAACGCCTCACACTCACGTTTGGAAGGACCGAAGCAGGATTCTGCGCGCTGTAGTCTTTCTTGTTTTTTTTTCTCGCATTTTTATATATGTTATTGCGTATATATATTGTAAGTGACGCTGACGTCAACGCGGACGCCGGTGGTAAAATCTAGCTTAAGTGTCCATACAATTGCTAGCGCAATAAAAATTAAACCTCGACGTGACCGAAAATGAACGTACTTCAAGCAAGCACAAAATAAAGAATGAATAAAGGTGCAGTAGAGCCCTACTGATATTTCTTCGCGAGTACCAGACGCAACCAAATGGGCTTCCTAAAAAATGCAATACCTTTGATCACATCACGTAAGGCCTTATAAAAGTTAGAAAAAAAATATTGCTAAAAGTATTCCTGTATTCCTACAAGTGATAGGAGTATAAGAGCTCACCAGTATTTCAGGAAAAAATGCACGTTTTTGGCACGATGCAGAATCTACCAAGTTCATGGCATGACATGACTAACAACTTTATCGTCCTGAGAGGCGATGCAGCAGGCCATATGAGCAGCTCCCTACCCAGTCATTGAATAGTTCTGGGTCAGAACAGAAAAACATGATGTCATATTTTTCTGCACGTGCACGGGCCCTCTGGACAGCCTGAAGTATAACGAATGGTGGGAAGTCTGTGAATGCCCCCGTGCAGTCTTCTTTCATAAATTCATGTTTCGAAGGGCACTCAAAAGGCATGTGACACAAAGAACACTAATGTCCACAATCTCGACAAAGTATAATGATTTCCAGATGAAGCATGCTCGCAAAAGCTTCATAGGTGTAGTACCCCACCTGGAGCATGAGGAGCATGCTTGGCTTTGATTTCCGGAGCTTACCGTGAGGAGACATTTGTCGCTTTACTCTGTATTGAGATGTTATCTAGTGAAAATCAATGAGAGGACCTATATGAAATAGCTCTCCCAAACTCATGCGCAAGACCGTAACGGCGTGGCACCTGAAACGTCGCGATGGTATCGGACTATCTTATTTGGCTTCAAGTGACACAAAAGTGCGTCCGGTCTCATGTGAGCTAGAAACCCGACTACTGGTGTAATTCATTGGCATAAATTGAGCTCTTCTGCTAATACTTCCTGCAGCTAAAGCTATATGTTGTGCAAATCTATTCTATTGGCAGAGCAAAAGTGCTGTCTGTATGTTCCAATGCCTGATCTGAATCGATTCCGTCTGGAGATCTACTTGAAAGAGCAACTTTTTCTACTCCGAGAATATCAGCGATTTCGATCGGATGTCGCAAGCGCTCCACGGCTTGAAACGTCTTGAAGCAATGCTATTTTCGGGCACGCCAACGGACGCCACTCGCGTCAGTTTCGACTTGCGTCGGAAGCCACGTTTTGATAGCTTATACCGTTGTTCTGCCATGCTTGCCCACTCAAGCGAGAAAGGAAACGCAGCATCGCGTCCCATTCTGACCCTGCCATTTGTTGCAGAGAAGCGTGTGGTGGATGGTATTGGAAAAAACATCTATTCAGAAAAACACAGGGAGCTGCACTACAAATGCACTTGGGTGGTATTCTTATTCCAAGTGTTCACTAGAGGTCGTGGCTGCTCGGGCATGGGCCAGCATGAAGTGCTGAGCGTCCCGGTGGAGCAGCCGAGCTGGAATGCCTTCAAAGCCTCTCTTGTGGGTAGGGTGAAGGGAGATAAAAAAGGCAGATGTGCGGCTTGGCAAACTACAATCATGTGGTACGTATCAGCCAGCACCCCACAGTGCGCATAGTAGCTCTGTATACACGGTATGAAGCACTCAAGGCTGTGGGACCCAAGAAGGTGTTCGTCTGCAAGCGTCTCATAGGTCACTCGTCCACATTAAGGAGACCCCACGCAGGTTCTGGGTAAAGCGGCGCGAGTTTCGATAGTAATCGAGGATTTTGTGGTACTGCGTAAGAGCTGACGTCCCTGGCGTAGACGTACGTCAGAAGGAGCGCATTTGTTTCATTGGTAAATTCCCGTCTGTTGCCCTCCGCAAGAGTTAAGTGCTCCAGCGCAAAGTTCGTGGCTCACTTTAAAATCCGCCAATGAATGACGTCATACGTTATGAAGAATGGTGGAGGCAAGTTAACCACGAACAATCTTCCCTGCCTTTGTGGCACTCAATGATGCAAATGCCCTGAAGACGGAGAGAGTGTTTTGTTAGCCCGTTGTGCGTTTTGTCTTCAGTAAGGGCAGCTCTACTGAATTCTGTTCTGCTACATTGATCAAGCAGGTCTTCCTCGAAGCTGCCTAGAATTTTCCGCTATCATTCACGACTGCGGAGACAACTACTCACCACTGACATGGTGCACTTTGCCAAAAAAATTTGTTGTTCCGGGAAGCTATTGTGAAAAAATTCCTAGCCTTCGCTTACCTACCAGCATTATTGTGTTCGGAATGGACGTTTGTCGGACAATAATCCACAACGAAAAATTCTTCAGATGATAATCAACTTGCGTTGTTTCTCCTTAAATGAGGATAGAAAGGAGGCCGGCCAAATGTATCAGTTGTCTTCTTGATTTGAAATTATATAAGCGATTGATTTGGGCTAACTCTTCTGCTTCAGTTCATTCTTTAATGGTGTAATGCACACCAAATTTTGCGACCTTTTGAGGGCTTGTCTTAGTTGGGACACCAAGCACCTTTAGCGCATTTCGCGCATAAGTATTAATTTTTTTCTCTCTGTTTCAGTCCGATTCAGGGCCGCAAATATGTAAATACTAAGAGTCATGATGAAAGCGTAGTGAGCCCTTTCATCGTTTGCTGTCTCTGCGCCTTTGTCTCCTTGATCGCAAAGTGCACCGAATGGTGGATTGGTGCAAGTGTCTGCTGCTATCTTTTAAAAAGTGGTAAGATATATATATATATATATATATAGATAACATGTGCGATTGCGGCCGTTTTTCAAGTGTCCACCGAGAAGTCCGCATGGCGTCACGGTGCAAGGTGTAAGGAGAAGCCCGACAGTCCCGGTGGGTGGCACCGGCAACAAGGCAAAGGGTCTGGACCCCGATGGTTGCATGTCACTAGTATCAATGAGCAATGCAAAGAGGTGGGTTGTCGGCTGATACTGCAGTTGAACTTGTTTCTGCGGCAAATTCCACGCTTGGCGGGGCAGTGGGCACCGTCAAATCTGTGATTGAGAGAGGTGGCAGAACCGGCACGCTGGAGCCAACAGCCTTAGGCTCTGGGGCTGCGGGTTTCTTCAGTAACGGGTCGATTGACATGGGAAGGTGGCCTTATCGCTCATCTGACAAATTCTTTAGAGCAGAGAAATTGTCTAGACTGCCTGTGGTGTGAAAGGCGTCCTAAATGCAGGTGCGAAGGTGTTGCTTTAGAGGAAAAATTGTTTGCTGCGCCTTGCAAACGCAGGCAGAAAACCAATAGCAGCATCGAGACAGAAGCAGCGAGAGCTGGCTGGGTGTACGGGCAGCGTCACTGCAGCAGCCAGGCCGTCCTAGCTCGCACCTCGCGCCATTTTGTCGATGTCGCTGCAGTAGTCGGCATTCCTATTCACTAAAATTTGCCTCCAGTCGCACAAGGAGCCACCATGGCGACTCAAGAAAAAGAAATTACAAACGTATTAAAAAATGACTTCAAACGCTGTACGTGAAAGATTTCGCGACCCTGAAAGCGCTGGTCTGTGTGTGGCGTAACGAGTTCGACGATGTAGTTGAAAGTTGAAGTCTTCGAGAAAAGAAATTCCAGAGGCCCTACTGCGTAGGGCCCCTGGTATTTCAAAACAAGCTACGAGGGAACCTCTGTAAGGACAGCTGGGCAATGCCACACAAGGGTGTCCGAAACAAAGTTCGAGTACGGGTGGTCATAGTCATGCCGGGATATTCGTCTCTATTATTCGATGTCTGTAAGCGACTGGACGAGCTTGCGGCATTATCAGGCACTTCAGAAAGGGCAGCTTCAGGATTGAACGTAGACTCGGAGGAATAGGGGTGGTAGGGCACAATGATTTCTAGTGTGGTGGAAGAGTCTCGGCCATATACGAGAAAAATTGACGAAAAGCCTGTAGTCGCCTGTGGAGCCGTGCTGTGAGCGTAGGTACAAAAGGCACAATGAGGCCCCGATCGGAGTCGTCTGATGCAAAATACTAAGCTATCATGTCACCTAGGGTGTGGTTGAATCATCCCGTCAAGTTATTCACTTGGGGAAGGTAGCCGGTGGTAGACGAGTGAGTGATACGGCACTCTGGAAGGAGTGTGGTAATGACTTTGCAGAGGAGCACAAGTCCTCATCACTGAGAAGTTCGCGTGGCGCACCGTGACGGAGAACCAAATTCTGCAGGAGGAATGATGATACGTCGCGTGCTGTGGCAGCACGCAAAGCGACTGTTTCTGCGTATCGCGTCAACTACTCGACAACGACATTGATCCAATGGTTCCTGAAAACCATGAATGGAGGAAGTTTATAGAGATCGATTCCAACGCGATTGAAAGGCCTGCCTGAGCAAGGATTGGCTGTAGTGGACCAGAGGCGTCATGAGGGGTAGCTTTGCCTCCTTGGCACTGCGTGCATGACTGAATGCACTTGCGCACTTTGATGTAAACGCCCCATCAGTAAAACCGGGAGGGAAGCCGAGCGTATGTTTTGAAGAGGTGCCTCATGTGCGCACTGAGGGTCAGCGTGAAAAACTGAACTTATTGCTCAAGGAAGATGGTGAGGTATGACAAGTAACCGGTTTCAGCCATCACACATGTAATTCCTGCAATAGAGGAGGCCACAGGCCACCGCGAATCTCAAAGGGAGCCGCCTGACAACGCAATGATCTAGAAATTGCAGAAGTCGACGTGTCTGAAAGGAATCGCAGGAGAGCACTGCTCCAGTCATCCTTACTTGCACAAGACGCCATGTTTCAGTTTGCTGGCAACGCAGCCGTTTTGTCCACGGCAGAGAGACAGGCACAGCTTTGAAATGACAAAGGTAAGGGCGATAGGGAACTGGTATCACGGTGACGGGGCCAGTCAAGTAAAACACACGCATGTCGACATCTTGTTGCCGCAAAACGCAGCGAGCTATAAGGCCAGCGGTGTGCTTCAACGTGGATTACCAACAAAGGGCATGGTGATCGGTTACTATAAAGAAGGGGTGGCTATATAGGTACGGTCTAATATTCAGTAGAGCGTAAATAATTGCCATGCACTCCTTCTTTGTCACAGAATGATTCTCATCTTCTTTGGTGAGCATAAGACTTGTGTATGCTATTGCGTGCTCATGCAATTCCGATTCCCTCTGCGCAAGGAAAACGCCAATTGCAGCACCACTGGCTCACTGTTTACATCAGTTGGAGCAGTCAGGTCTAAGTGACGAAAGATTGGCGACGAGGTTAGTAGGCTGCTGACCTGCAGGTCGCGGAATCAAATCCCGGCTGCGGCGGCTGCATTTCCGGTGGAGGCGGAAACGTTGTAGGCCTGTGTTCAGATTTGGGTGCACGTTAAAGAACTCGGGCTGTCGAAATTTCCGGAGCCCTTCACTACGGCGTTTTTCTCAATCCTATGGTGGTTTTGGAACGTTAAACCTAACAAATCAATCAATCAATGAGGTTAGCAGGCGGCGCAATTTTTCGAAAGCATCGTCACAGGTGGGTGACCAAACGTTACTTTTCGAGATAATCAGTAGAAGTTCAGTTAGGAGGCCGGCGAGAATCGCAAATTTTCGAAAAAAAGGGCGGAAATACCTACAGAGGCCAACGAAGCTGCGCAGTTGATTCAGAGATGCAGGATTAGGGAATTATGCAACTTGGCGGTGTCAGGAAAATTAGAGTTTTTGAGACGGCATGGCTGAAGAAGGTGAGCTTACATGCGACAATGTGACATTCTTTCAAGCTGAGCTGAAGACCGGCGCTATTTAGGCACATTAGTACGTAATTTACACTGTGGAGACGCGTGGAAAATCTGCTGAATATACTGTAATGGGCTCGTCGCGTGGACGAAGGAAGCATACTGTAACTACAAGATGAAACTTCATTCGGCCGAACTTGTGGCCTTAAAACTGAAGGTTCGATTGCAGTGATGTCCACTGGCACTGATAACGGTGGACGGAGCGTCAGCCGTCGTTCGACTGTCAAGCGGCGAAGTGCGTCAGGATTTATACACAAGACATCGAATATTTAACGTTATCCCTCGCAATTCCGTGGGTGACCAAATAGTCAGTAATGTCCACGAAGTTTGCTTATTCTTAACAAAATAATTTACCCAAATCATGAAACTTAAGATTCATGAGACGCAGTTTGCACAGAGCTTTGTAGAGAGCCTTTAGGAACTAAAACCGAACGAAACATAGGTGTGAATAAGAAATGCACGTGGAATTGTCCCTTTTCAAAAAGCATCGTCTTAACGCTGGAGAATGCATGAATAAAAGTAACTAAACAAATATATAAGCAAAAACAATAAGTGCAAACAATACAGTAGAATATTGTAAAAACAAAAAGAATGAACACAGTGCTGATGTTCGTTAACGCGCATGAAATGGCTTGAGGGGCACGACATGAACTACATCAGCTCGCGAATGCTGCCACTGAAATTTCGTGATGCCGTCGGGGACAACTTAAAAGTCGATTGATTGATATGTGGGGTTTAACGTCCCAAAACTACCATATAATAATTAGAGACGCTGTAGTGGGGGACTCCGAATATTTTATCCACCTGGCGTTAACGTGCGCCCAAATCTCAGCACACGGGCCTACAACATTTGCGCCTTCATCAGAAATGCAGCTGCTGCAGCCAGGATACGAATTCGCGATCTGCGGGTCAGCAGCCGAGTATTTTAGCCACTAGTCCACCACGGCGGACAACCTAACAGTCGAGGAAGCCAAGACGTCGAACTATCTGTGATGGTTCCAAGTGTCATAGCAAAAGTTTTCACTGTTCACTGATTCCACGGCGGTGTATCGACGTCCAAACCCAACCTCCGTCACTGAGTTAGTATTCCACGAATTGTAGTAGTAGGTTGTAACGGGTGCGGTTCATTGTCTGCTGACAACTTATGCGCAGGCGGGTGAGTTGACGAGCTTCTACAGTGCGCTGAATGTAGCCGGTTACGTCGAGGTTTTTTTTTTCAGAGACATTTGGTACCATGGCGTCGAGTGTCATTGCAGGGTTTGTTCCGTGGACCAATATGTGTGGCGTCATGTGCGTCGTTTCTTGCATGACCGTGTCTTGTGCGAAGGTCACATGTGGCAGAATGGCGTCTCACATTTTGTGTTCGACGTCGACGTACATAGCCAGAATGTCAGCATTGATCTTATTCAGACGCTCGGCCAGGTCATCGACTTGTAGGTGGTGCGCATTTGTACGGCGGTTCCTTGTGTGGCTGTATCTCAAGATTGCCTGAGTCAGGTAAGCCGTAAGTGCTGAATTTATGGTGGTGATGACAACATCTGGGGTGCCGGGTTGAAGGATGATGTTCTCGATAAAGAAGTTGGCTACCTCAGTGGTGCTGCCTTTTGGGCTGGGCTTATGTTTCGGCGTAGCGGGCAAAGTAGTCAGTAGCTACGATAATCCACTTACTTGCGCAAGTCAATGTTCCCTAAGAGGTCCACCCCAATCTGCTGGAACAGTCGTCGGGGGAATCGTTCGGATGAAGGAAGCCTGCTGCTCTTGTGTGTGGTGGATTCCATTGTTCAAAATCTCCGCAGTCGTCATCAGAGTGTTTTTCTGGACTTGTAAACGACGGTATTGTCGTGAGTGTTCCTGAAGTCTCAGGCTCTATCACGCAAGGCAACCTAAAGGGTTCTTCAAGTTAGCGAGCCAACACAAGGCGTGTTGGTCGCTCACAACTGTGAAGGACCTTGTGAGAAACGAAGGGGCCCGGACCCGATTGTCTGGCTGCGTTTAAGATCAGAGGCTGAACTGAACGAGCCAGTGCCCGTGGATCGTGCCCGCCACTCCTTCTTTATCCTTTATATACAACACACTGCCGCGGCCACAAAAAATAATGAAGTACTGCCTGCTTCAAGAAAATACGGTTTTTACACTGGTCACCTAATGATGGAGCCAGATGCCAACCTCAGACGGCACGCTCGCGCGATCTTGTCGTGGCCGGGAAGCAATTTGGTTACGCGAGCAATCTTCCACATTATTGGTGGTGAGTTATTGTGCACCAGGAGAACGTCTTCAACCTGAAGTCTTGGTGGTGCCTTCAGTGTCCCTTTGTGGGCTGAACGTGGAAGCTACAAGAACTTCCTACGGCAGCGTTTCATGAGATGATCCTGCAGCGCTTATTGATGTCAGGCCTCCAGTTAATCTCCCAAAAGGTGCGGCACGGCGATGAGAAAGTGCCTTGGGAATGACGATGAAGCAAACGGAGGTCGCGATTTGTCTTGTGGGGGAAGCCGTCTCTTCAAACTGTAGAGTGTAGCTGACTTAACCTTCATTTTATATGCTTCTTCATGTCATACGGAACGTTTTTTCGCTTCTGGCGTTGTTTGTAGTAGGACGAGTGTGACTTTAGTCTGCTCCTGTACATTGGAAAGGCTTCCTGATAATCATCGTTATTCTTGGGCTGTTAGCATTTCATGTCGAGCCTGCGCAGGTGCTGCACAAATATGCTCTGCTTAAGCGCTGCAGTTGTCAGCTGGTGCTGATCGTGCGCCTGGCTCGAAGGTGCTTCTGATCCTAATGAAAAGTCCAGAATCCCCGACGATTCTTATTCCTCACTCGACAAGGACAATGATGACTCTGATGGATCCTGGTTTTTTCTCATGGCTATTTCGCTAAGGATGGGAATCTCCTCCACTTTCGAGGGCAGTGAAGGTTCTTTCTCGTGTGCTGTTGCTGATAGCACATTGTCGGTGTCTAGTAGGCTTCTCGGAAGACGGCGTGCAACCAGCTTACGTTTACGGGTGGGAGATTCTCAGCCATGATGTTGTATTTCGGGGCATCATTGCAAGAATCTCCCGGTGACGTGTCGATCACAGTGTGTCCTGCTTCGTGAGAGCCCTTGTTTACGCCAGTTTCTGCGTGAGGTGCCTGGCGTAAAGCCGGTGCTGTGTGGTGTGACGCTTTACATCTATCGCAAGCCTCTGGCATCGGGCGCCATCTGTTTGTGATGTTCGGTGGCGTCGTAGATGGTTATGGGTTTCACAAACCTGGTTGAGTGTGGCTCGTAGCAGCGCTTCTGCTCGCACTTTCGATCGTCAAGTTATTTGGATTTCAGGGTAGACGAACTGGTGACCCTATTGCTGAGATGTGGTCTCAGGCGCATGTAGGATGACAAGTAGGGCTTCCCGTGTTGTTGTTCACGAGCCATGTCCTGAAAGTTCTTGGTGCCGCGTGACAAATACATTGTGCGTTTGCCGTCTCGATCTCGCCAGTGGGAATGTTTTTGCCAGCTCTGGTTCAGGCCATGAGAAACCGGGTCTTTGAAGTTCATGCGCATGGTGCATCCGGGCTTTCCATTGGCGATTGAACTCTTTACGACGTACGTTAGTGACAGGTCCTTGTACAGTACCGCCGTGTATTGCGTGGAAAACGATGGATTTTTCAGCATGTACCCAAAACTTGTTCGAGTTGTAGTTGGCGTTGAAGTTGTGAGGCTCATCGAAAGCGAACTTGCAGTCCGGGGTGACGATCGAGGAGGCGAGAGCAGCTCTGAGGCTGGTCGCAAGTGAAGTCGTAGCCTGCTGCGATGTTGTCACGAGAAGGGTCTTAAAGCCGGTCAAAAGCGAAGTCGCGGCCTATGGCGACGTTGAGGCTAGACGAGTCAACAGACCGGAGGAAGAAGAAGTCACTCGCTGCTGCGACGTCGAGACGAGAGGGGTAGTGAGAGCGGTTGATTGTGGAGTCTCGGCTTTCTGCGACGTCCAAGCGAGAGGAGTCGAGAAGCTGGTCGAAGGTGAACATGCAGCTTGCTCCGACCTTGAAGCGAAAGGAGTTGACAGAGCAGACGACAAAGAAATAGCTGTCTGCTTTGATGTCGAGGCGAGAGGGGTCGAAACGCTGATCCAAGACAACGTCGTGGTGGGGGTTGATATAAATGCAATGGGCTTACAGAGTGCAGTGGTAGTGACGGAAACTGATGCTGCTGGGGTTGGCTGCCATACCTAGGTTGCACGCCGAGCTCTCTTTTGAGCGCAAACGACTTAGTCCTTTAAGTCGCTGGCTGTAATCAGGTCCGCTTCCAACTCCTCGTAGTGAAGTTAAGCTTGGATTTTCTGTCGAGGTTTATTAGGTGTGGAGTGTTTCCTGGCAATAATTGCGAGGAGCTTCTTGAGCTTGAAAGTAGGAGTAATTGAGTCGAGCATCGATTTGTCCATTGTTATGGCTGTCCCGTACAAGCTGCGCTGTACTCAGAGTTAATTTATTGTCAAGAGTCGAGACTAAAGATGACCGGGTGGGTTTTAGCACCAGAAATAAGTGTGAGAAACAAAGAAGAAGAGCCAGACCCGATCTTGTGGCTGTGCTGAAGGCCCATGGAATAAATGAACGAGCCAGTGCCCGTGGCTTGTGACGATGTCTGCCCCTTTTTCTTCTTCTTTTTACAGCAGGCCTGCCACAAAGGTAAGCAGAAAACTTTGACATCGCCCAGATGGTGGTAAGACACTCCTTTTTGTTGTGAATTTCTGGCATTATGTCTTCTATAGCGACCGGCTAGCCTAACAAACAACTCTTTCCAGTCCGCCAGCCTTGTGCACAAGGACAGTGCTGAGTCCTACGCTGCTTGCATCAGTGTGTACTTTGGCTTCAGCATTTTTGTCAAAATGCTCAAGTAACGGAGGCATCTGCAGGCGTCGTTTTAGTTCCTCAAATGCTTTCTCCCTTGACATTTCCCACAGAAACTCGGCGAAGGTTCTCGTAAGGTTACTGCTCAGCGACGCTGGAAAGTTTGTGAGGAACCGCCTGTATAGCTGCACAGGCCGAGAAATTGACGCAAGGCCTTTTTGTCAGCGCATGGCGGGAATGCAGCGAGGGCGACTGTCTACTGCGGATCAGGTCTTCAGCTGAACTTGCTTATCACGTGGCCCAAAGACATAGATTTCTCGTGCGCGAAGCGCCACTTTTCTCGTTTCAGGGTAAGTCCGCAGGTCTTGAAGGCCTAAAGTACAGGTTCAAGGGGCCGAAGATGTTCGTCGAAGCTTGACGAAAACACGACGACGACGTTCAGGCAATGAAAACAAGTCTCCCACTTCAATCCTGCTAGCACTGTGTCTATAAGTCGTTTAAAAAACGCAGGTGCCGAGGAAAGACCAAACGGCATGACCATGAACTCAGAAACGCCGTCTCGTGCTGTAAACTCCGTATTCTCTCGGTATTTATCTCTCGCTCTCTCGTCAGCTTCGATTAGCTAGGGGCCAGTCTTAAAGTCCATAAAAAAGAAGTACATCATGTTGTGGAGTCGATCTAAGGCGCCATCTAACCGTGGGATACGATAAACATCTTTATTTTATGATTATGTGGAGACGACAACAATGCACAAAAAACGGAGAATTCCATCCTTTTTCATCAAAACCACGAGTGACGACCATGGACATTTCGACGTTTGAATGATGTGTGGGAGCCCCAACGGAGCCCTCTTGTGAGGGTACTGTGGGGCTTTGCCATAGTGGTTTGGGGTTTTTCTCGGCACGATGCAATGTTTCACGACTGGGGTCTGGTGAATTTTTGACGATGAGGAAAAGCAGTCTTTGTCATACAGGAGCAGTGCCTTGAGCTGTTTTTGCTTATGTTTCGAAAGGCACGTTTTGTCGTCAAAAGCTGGTTGACGAACTTTGTCCTCGCAATAGGTTCTAGAGAATCGGCGATGGCGAAAACATTGGTGGCTGCAATAATGCCGTCGATGAAGGCAATCGTTTTACCTTCGGTCACGTGTTTGTACTTGTTGCTAAAATTCGTGAGCATAACTGTTATTTTTCCTCCCAGTAGCTTGGCGATTCCTCTTGCAACAGAAATATTCCGGTTGACCAACAGGTGCTGGTTGCCTTTGGCGATGCCTTCGAAGTCTTCTGTTTTCGGAGTTCCAACGAAAATGATGACGCTTGAGCGAAAAAGAGATGGTGACTAGTTCTTCCACACATTCAGGGGCGGCTTCCTGATGGTGGGTGTGGCGGCTGTGCCTTTTGCTGTGGATAGTGTTGTCGAGATTGTTCTTAGGCCGAATACCACAACATGCAGGCTCAAGAAGTCCATTCCAAGAATGACATCTCTCGTGCAACTCTGTTATACGACCATGCTTGCAGGATAAATGCGGCTGGTAATGGTGAATCATGCTGCAAAGATTCCTGCAGGTGTTAGTTGGTGACCTCCAGCGTCATGGATTTCAGGGGCATCCGAAGCAGTCTAAAATTTCTTCAACTTAGCAGCGACAGCCTCCCTGATGACGAAATAGTCAGCTCCAGTGTCGATGAGAGCTGTGACGCTGTGGCCATCGATGAGAGTGTCGAGTCGCTAGTGCGTCGTTTGACGTTGCAGACGGGTCGCTGTGTCGGGTCACGGCTACGGCGGCTTGTAGCACTCTTTGTAAGATGAATCATGAGGCATTCTTCTGGCGGTGAAGTTTCGACGGCAACACGACTATAAGGTTGTGGCGGGTTCTTGAAGTTGCGTCACGGCGTCGTCGTCGTCGACGGAGAATCGTCGCTTGTTCGTCGTACAGCAACCAAACCTCCACCAGTTGCTGTCCTTAGTTTTCCAAATACGTGCTAGGTGACTGGCCCCGGGTCGGGATAATTTACAACTGGCGGTGAGGCGAGATGTAGCTACCGGATGAAGGGTAACGCAAACATTCTCGGGGCGCCACTGTGTTGCTGCGAAGTAGTCGGCGATGTCGCGTGTTCTTTAACCTTGCTGTGGGTGCGTTTCACCGATGACGAAGCCAAGCAGTCTGATTTGGCAGTACCGGCAGTTGCAGTTGGTGCGGCCAGCTTCTCCGCAGCTTCTACGCCACAAGATGGTTTGTTTTTTAATATTCCGCTGGCCGCGGGTCGACGGTATGGTGGCGGTGGTTACTGTCTGTGGATTTGCGATGAAGCAGCATAGCGTCACGAGCGTGAAGGAGCGTTGCGGTGTACTGCAGTGGCGTAACTCGTAGCTTCCGGCTGAGGCAGCGGTGCTTCGGGAACTTGAAGCGATTGCCGAAGTTTCTCGCAGACAATGTCGGCAATCGAATCCACTTGAGGCGGCGCCCACGGTAACAGCTTGCACAGCTCTCTCCGCCTGATCGCTCGGATTATATCGCTCAAGGGGAATTCATCAACGGTCTTCTAAAGGTTTCTCCTCAATTAGGCGAACAGCTTCTGTATGACTTCTCGCAAGAGCAAACAATTTTACTTCTTCTCAAGCACGTCAGGGTCAGTGTGACATGACAGGCGGGCCACCTTTTCCATGCAAATTGTGCAAAAATTTTTATTTTGTAGCTGCACCCAAGTCTTCGGCAGAGCAGTGGTCATTTTTTGTGAGTGACGCTCGCAAAAGTTTGCAGGAATGCGCTGCAGAAGAGATCCCACGTTTGAAGCGCCGACTCGTGGTTTTAGAGCCATGTTCACGCGGCATCTTCCAGGCGGAAGAACAAGCGACGAAGCTCATCTGTTGTGTCCCAGTGGTGAAGGGTGGCCACGCGGTCGTTGGTCTGCATCCAGGTCTTCCGGTCTTCTAACAATGACCCACGCAAAGTATTTGGCTCCCTTGGCTGACGCATAATGTTCGCGGGTGTTGACGCAGCGGTTGTCACTGTCACCACAGTCGAAGTCATGGCCTTCGTCTTCCTAGCTTTGTCTTGTAGAGACCCGTTCTTCGGTGGTAGACCCTGCTGCCTGCAGCGAAGAAGCTACTTCTGACTGGTGTCGGTGTCTTCTCCACAATGTGGGCTGGGTTCATAGCATGAAGGGGGCGTCTGGTGCATTAACAAAGTGGCAACTCCTCAATATGTCATGAGGTCATGACGTCAACGAAGAAAACAGACTGTAATTACGAGAATAAAGTTTATCCGGCCAAACCTGTGGCCGAGAAACAGAAGGTCCGGTGACAGTCATGCCTACTGGCACTGATAACGGCTAGCATGTTGGAGTTTATACACATGGATGCATATATTCTAGCGTTATCGCGAGCGATGACGTTCGGTCCAGAATAATCTGTAATATCAATGAAGTAGTTGTGATTTTAGCAAAACAATCTTCTATATTATTAAAGCTTCTGGAACCATCAGGCAGTTTACACTGATCATTCCAGTCAGATTTTGGGGCCACCAATTGTTAGAAACCTAACTGTACATAAGAAACGGGCGTGACAATATAACATCGCTATTATATAAGACGACGGTAGTCAACACAGATGTGAATAGATTCGTCCTTTTTAACGAGAACGACTGGATGTGGGAAGGGGCTATTCGACGGCTGTTTGACGCCACGCCTAAAAATGTCAGCTGTTCGCTCGTCGATAACCTGGTGCTCTGTAGCGGACACGTGATACGGTCTTTGATTAAATGGCGCATAGGTACCCCTGTCAATGCCGTGAAACACAGCTGACGCGCGGCCGAGGGAAGTATGCTGGCAGTCAAAGACAGAATGTAAATTCTTGAGGAGTCGTAGAATCTGAGCACGTTGCAGAACAATTAACGTGTCGGTGATGGAGCTCGTCAGTACGTCAAGCATAGTAGTCTTTGCCGAAGAAGCCCATGCCACTCCGGTGACTTCGTTTTCTGTAGAAGGGCCAGTCGGCATGTCGAAAATTGCAGAAAGGTCGAGACTGTAAGCACGTCCGACGCGATCGCCCTGAAGCACTGTTACTGAGCATAAAAACAGCTTCGAGATGAGCAGTGTGCTGACGCGGTCATGAAGTACGGCATTGTATTCGGTATTCCGCAAGACGAAAGAAAAACAGCAGAATAACTATATACAAAGGTGCTTACCAACTACTTTGGTAAACAACTGAACGTAATACGGCTCAAAGTTGAACGAATACACAAGATCGGGAATGGGCAGAGCATTGATGATTGATATGTAGCGTTTACCATCCGAAAACCACCATATGAATTTGAGAGACGCCGTAATAATGGGCTCTTGAAATTTCGACCATCTGGGAATCTTTAACGCTCACACAAAGAAGCGGCAGAGGAAGCTGCGACCTAATATGCTGAAGCTTACAATTTCAGATAAACATCAAAGTTACAAAATAACTGTAAAAAACTGAAGAGAACAGGTATATCTATTGCTGTCTACAGCAAGAAAACAGTTGCTAAACACAAGCTTCTCGGGAAATATGTGCAAGATTACCAAAAGCAAGTACAAAGTGTTCGTCTTGAATATGATAAACTGTTCATCGAAACTGACGGGGACAGTATGCACGACTAAAAGAATCATCGAGAAAAGTCAGATGTAGTCGCACTACGCGATGAGCAGCAAGCGAAGATTGAATGAATTGTAGGGAGAATTAGAAATTCCGACTAGTCAACATTATTGCTAGATGTATCGGCAGTGAAACCGCAATCTTGGATTACAGTCTGGCCAATAATGACCTTTATGTTGTCAAAACCACTAAGACATGGTTGTGTTCGGAGATTCAAGATAAGGCGTGTGTTTTCAGGATACAAGATAGTGCGTCGCAGTCAACAGTCTCGAGGAGTGGGCGTTGAATTTATAATAAAGGAAGATATTGTATCACAAACAGAGGAAGCTATCGCAGGACATGAAAGCGTATGGGGCAAAATGCAAATAGGAACGTCACCTGTCCTCTAGTTACAGTTTACTGACTCCCAAACTCACCTTTTTTATTCCTACAGTCGTTAAAGTGCTACGTAGAAGAAAAAAAAAGCGCGACTTCCGTTTACTACTAACCGGGTACTCTAATTTACTTGCAATAAACTGACACATGTGCACAGTAGAACGTCAGAAACGGGCACTCAGTGATTCACTCCTTGACATCGCATTCAACCATCACCTTTCTCAAGTTGTTCGTCAAAGCAGGCAGGAATCCGGAGAAAGTGCATCTATTTTGGATCCTGCATTTCTTGGCGAGTGATTTGATGTGTTCAAAAGAACAGTGTATAAGGGTACCTCAGACCACGAAGTATTCCTTCACCAAAAAACTCATAACGAAACAATGTCAACACAGAAAGAGGCCATTACGAATGATATCAACTTTTTGGAGCACGTCGACAAAAGTATCTTTGACTACTTGTCATTTCCTCTGGACAGTTTTGATTCTCGTGCGACGCCAATACAATGTGGGAAATATTTAGGCGTACTGTCTTCTATGAAATAAAAAATTTGTACTGCTTAGGAAACGAAAAACTAGAGAAAAGCTCCGGATAAACAGGGAAATATTCCAACTAAAGCGCCGAATTAGCCGCAAGAGACGGAAAGTAAATAAAGGTCATGCAAAATAGCTGATTTTCCTGCTCTACTGCGTTTTACGAATACTCAAGCCAAAACCAGATATTACAAAGAAAAATTGATAGGGTTTATTCAGATGCTTCCTGCCAAACTTCGACGTCACTAGTCAAAAACAAATGCCGAGTCACTCGGCAATATAGTAAATGACATTCCCGTAACTAACCCTGGTTGGTTCGCTTCTTCCTTTAACGAATGCATTCAGTCTGTTTTTTCAACTACATCACAGTCTAATGTGGAATTCACATTCTCTTTATTGTCTCATTCGAAAGAATGTCAGATGTCAAAATTTCACACGAGGAACTTATAGCCCTGCTATTGAACGTGGACGTAAGATCTGTAGGCCCCGATGGCATACTGAACGAATTTCTTCACAGGTACGCGAAATGGGTTGCTCAATACTCAAAGACTGTGACTGAAGCGTCGCTCGCAGAATGACGAATTCCGGATTATTGGCTGAAGGTGAAAGTTATACATGTGCATAATTGTGAAGAAAAGCGGGTACTTGAAAACCATGGTTCAATTTGCCCACCTGCGTGGGCTGCAAGCCTTTTGAGCACGATGTAACAAGGTAAATTTACAAGTACATTGAAAATACCAACAATTTTTTTCCCAAACATCATGGATTCACACGGCAACTTTCCACAACGCCACAGCATTTTGAAACGGTTTACGACTTTGTCATAAACCTAAAACAAAAACGGATTAATGACCTCTGTCTTGGTCTGTCGAAAGCATTCGACAGAAAGCTACATGCAGAATTGCTCGTGAAGCTGACAGTTTGATTTATTCTTTATTGTAGAATTACCCCACATTGCCCTAGGGCGCAATATGAAGGAGGGTTTACAACTAAAATACAAATAGGCCTTCATTCGAACAACATAGTTGTGCTTTAGAAAGCATGTTTTATTCGGCTACACACTTCGGAAAATAGAATTCTTAAACATGCGCGCCCTGACCGGTATTCGCGGATTTTGTGGCTGTGATCATTTCGCTGAGAAACATAAAAAGGTGTAATCGAATAATTACCTTTCTTTATGCCTATCTTGTTGTTATATATTTGACAAAACAGTTTAACCCTTAACTTCCGTCGTCGCGAAGACAACAATTCCCAATTAATTTCTTGTTTCTTCACTGTGACAGTGTCCGGTATATAGTACCTGCCCAGAACGTACGTGGCTGTTCTGTTTTGGATAACTTCTATCTGAGAAGTGATACTGGCTTCCAGTCAATCACATATTTTGAAGGCGTACTGTAAAATTGGTCTTACACAAGTAGTAGACGCATCCCGTTTTATTTCAAATTCGCGATATCTTACGTTTCGTTGAACAAAGTTCATCGCTCGTCCAGCCTTACTAACTGTCTCGGTGATGTGCGCATTCTATGAACAATCATGAGAAAACGCGACACCTAGGTACTTGGAGACTTTATTTGTGGTAAGTAACTCCTTATTTAGAGAACAGTTTTTATCAGTTTTCTTTAGTAAAACACATATGAATGCACTTTTTTGCGTTCGATATCATGTTTCACTGTTTACACGAATCATATATTCTGTTCAAGTCTCCGTTGAAAGCGGCCGCATCTTGATCACAACGTATACTTCGGTACACCACGCAGTTATCTGCGAGCAGTTGCAATGAGGCCATACTACCCATGTTTATTTAATTTATGTATATCAAAATTATTACAGGTTCCAATACAGAGCCCTGTGGGACTTTTGAGGTGACACTTACGTAACTTGGTTTTTTGCTGTTAACAACAACACACTGGCTGCGCTTCAATAAAAAATTTTCAATCTATTTGATGCCATCTCTATGTATATCTAACGGCCATAGTTCATAAATAGGAAGTGAAGGCGTAAACGTGTCAATTTTTTTTGAAAATCTAAAAACAATCAATCTATCTGGCCCTCGGCATCAATATCTTTCCCTAAATTGTTATACAATTCTACAAGTTGTGTAGTAAAGGACAAGCCCTTGTGGAAATCATGCTGTTCTTTGATTAGGATATCGTTACCCTATGTTACCTGAAGAAATTATGTGTTTCATTCATTTACATACATTACATGTCAGGGAGACGGGCTTATAGTTTCGGACATTTTTTCTAGAACCCATTTTTATGAATTGGCACAACATCTGGTATCTTCCAGTTGTAAGGTAATTCACTGGCGCGAAGCAACTGCGTAAAATAACGGAAAGATAAAGGAGGATGGTCCCACCGCAGTGCTTTAACACGCGAGGTCAAATACCATCAGGGCCAACTGCCTTGGTTTTATCCAATTGCTCCAAAACTTTGTGATATTGGACAAGCAGAGTTCCACCTGCTTTATAGGCTTCAGAATGCTAGCAGCTGTCGTTAGAGTGTCGGGTATCGCTGGAAGAAATACTGAATGGAAGAAGTCATTTAGAGACTTTGTCCATGCTACGTCATCCGCGACAATTTCGTTATTACAAATGATTTCTAGAATGTCCAGATCACTTTGTCCCCACCCTTTAGATACTTCAAAAAAAGCTTAGAATTGGTTTTGAATCTTCCATTTAGTTCTTTAAAATAACTTTCTTTTGCGATCTTAGTAGCGACCTTGTAATCAAGCGTTATTTGTGCCAATCTCTCTTGAGAAGCCTTGCTGTTCGATCTCTTGTAGTGCACAAAAATTCGTTTCCTTTTTTATCATTTGTGTAATGAATTAAGTAAGCGAAAGTTTTCTAGATGTTTCAAGTTTTGATGAATGCACGTTCGATGTATGTTCATCCACAAGCTCACCAATTTATTTTTAAACATAATACACAGTTCATGAATGGGAGAATCGTCCGCTAAGCATTCAAAAGTTGTCAAATATGGAACAAGTTTTTGGTTGATACTTTCATAACTCCCTCTATTTAAAAAAAATATCTCTCTATTGTCACAAGAACTGAATCATTGAATATTGGTTTTGACGGTTGCAACAACAGCCGAATCATAACTAAATCGTGGCATTACTCTTACTGAGCTTGCTGCATTAGATGAGCTTGAAAACAACGAATCCGTGATATTACCCTCGCGTGTCGGTTCTCTTACGTATTGTACAAGACCTTATGTGTCTACAACCTTTTGCACTTCTGAGCTTGCAGCACAACGAGGAAAAATTTCGCAATGATGATCGTGCTAACACAAGTCCAGCAGATTAAAATCAATTCCAAAGAATATCAGCTCAACTTGTATTTCAGAGATTATCTCAGGCAAGACATAAACTGCGCTCTAATCACAGTTCGGCGCATGGTAAACCAAGCCAACAATCAGTCTAAAGTTGTTAGGCAACACAATTTTGCCCCAAACTGTCTCGATAGTTTCGTGGCAGATATCTCGAGCGGTAGACTGCGGTGTCGTATGAACAAGCAGAAAAGCGCCCCCTCCGAGGCCCAGCAGATCTTTACGATAAACTGCGTAATCTTGTGAAAACACGTCACTATTTACAACTGTCGGTTTGAGCCAAGATTCAGTGCCTACTACAATATCTGCTTCCCCTGATTCTACCAATCCAGCAAGCTGGTCTACTTTATTTGTTACACTACGGCAATTACCTAAGAAGACAACAATATCTTTGTGTTCTTGATATTTACTTTAAATAATTGGTCATGTTTTCGAAAAAGAGACAACCTCCTCTTTTTCTTTGTCCTAATGAAAGGCTCTACCATTGATTATGAGCTTATCAAAAATCAGTCTAAGTTTATTTTTTTGCCTTCCTAACTTTAGCATGTCGCCGTAGCTTTTTCCTGTTAACACGCGTTTCAGGTGAGTAATCTTCATCGATACCGAAAGCGGGCTCTTCAGGTTCTTTGGGTTTGACAGAAATAATTTTTTTTCAATAAAGATGAAATACTTAGAATGATTCGCCGTTTTTGTTCGCTGTCATAACGTCCAGTGCGATATACCTTTTCAAAAAATTTAGGCTTCCACGAAGGACCAGATAAGATTTACCAATATTATCAATCGGCTGCTCCGATTTGTCCTACCTTTAAAACTGATCATTATCCTCTACATTGCAGGTCATGGCCTCGAATCCCGACTGCGGCAGCTGCAATTCTGATGGAGGCGTAAATGTTGTAGGCTCGTTTGATCAGATTTGGGTGCACGTTAAAGAACCCCGGTGGTTAAAATTTCGGAAGCCCTCCTTTACGGCGTCTCTCATAATCATATGGTGGTTTTGGGACGTTAAACTCCACATATCACTCAATTAACACCATTCTGTTTAACAAAAAAGATCAACATTCCCCACCCCTCCCATACACCCGCTTGTACTAAGGCAACGTCACACTTGCAGAGTGGGTGAAGCCGGCACAACTATTGAAAATTTGTGAGTTGTAAACGGACAGTTTTGACTAACCTGCACAAGCAGCGAAAGCGTGAGTCGCATGTTGAGGGAGGTGCTGACTCCAAATCCCACGATGGCAAAGTGCTGCTTGCTTAAGTAGCCTTCTTGATCATCACGTGGTCCCCCCCAGCACAGCGTGGCAGGGGGATGCTTCCTATGTCCTCTCGTCTGTCGTGCGTGGAAAGTGGCTCAGACTACCGGCGGCAGCCAGATGATATCCAATGCTGTGCTCACGCTGGTCTCGGAACGCAGCGTCACCCCTTCATCTTCATCGAAGGTAGCTTCGCGGAACGAACACCACAACAGCGAACATACCCGCACAAGCAGCAAAAGCGTGAGTCGGATGTCGGCGAATGTGCCAGATCTAAATCTGGGCAATAATTTAGAAAAAATTGAAATTGAATTCCAAAGAACTATAACATAAAGGAAGGCATTGCTGCTACTAATGCTAGAGAACGCCACTGCAGATGTATTTCAAAATAACTTTGCACGAAATAAGAAAGTATAAGCATGAGCTCATGCTCTATCTGTGCATGTCTCTGAGATCATTGCTACAAATTTTGTCGTGATATTTGTATCGTTTTATTTATGTACGGAGTATTCTTCTTACGCTTAGCTGTGTACCCTAGTACGTAGTGCTCATTACATACTGATGGTGGACTTTGCCTGTATGGTATCGTAAAGCTTTGTCAACCAATAATCGAAATATTTTCTTGTGTATGCCTACGTCAGTTTTAAGTTATTTCTTTCTATTTCTGTTTTTATTGTTTACTGATGCATTACCCGTATTTTTGAAGTGCTTTCGCTATTTTTTGTGTAATGCATGTCTTGCAAAGTGCTCCTTTTGACCCACCCTGAAACGGCCGACACTCTAACTTTATGAGTAAATAAAAAAGTTCCAAAATAGCATAACAGAGCAGCGACCACTTGCGGCAAATGACAATGGCAGACGGCGTTAAAATAGCACTCGACTCGGCGAGCTAGTTGCAAGACACCGAGGTAAGGGCGAAAGAGTGGAGTGGTATGGGTACGTCTTCAGTAACAAATACTAGTTTGTCTCCGGTTTCAACAGCATCAAATAACGCCGCGTTGCCAAGCACGCCCAATTCCACCTCAGCGCGAGAGCAGTCGATGACGGCTGTATTAGCGGGGAGAACGTCCCAACCTGAAATTAGGTCATGGGAGCAGGAATCCAACAATAGCAATTGGACTACGTGGACGAGGCCGTCGATCGCAACGCGAGCAGTACAGTCAGCAGGTGGCGTGGTGGGCTCTGAGCTCGCTGTAAGAAGCGATATACTTGATAGTGGCATCATAACTTTTTGAACAAGCTGCACGTACAGTCTGGCACTGGTCATAAAACTACAGCGCCAGTGTCCACAAAAGCTGGAGCAGCGAAGTCGCCCGTATATACGTAAAAAACATTCGTTGGTAAAAACAGTGGTCTTGGTCGTTTCGCAGGCAACGCAGTTCCTGCTTCTGGAACTGTGGCAATTACTTTTCACGCTCTGGCGATGAAGGTTGGCAATGCATTGCCGATGGCGAGGAGTGGTCAACAGGAGGGTGGTGGTAGGCGTACAATGACAACTTCTCCGAGTGCTGATAACCTCTGAACAAAAGGCACGCCAGCACAAAAAGGACAGGTTCGAAACTCTTGTTATAGTTCTTGGGGTAAACAGGGACACGCCAACGGCAGTATAGCGCATGTGCCTAGGCCGGCCACAGGCAAAACTTGTTGGCCGATTCTAGATTGTGCACTACTGTTCATTGCTCTAGAGGTACCTTGACCGAGCGAACCGAGGAGTGGGTTGAAGTGGCACGACTGGTGGTAGTTACGCAAAAGTTTAAAGAGGTGGCTGTGCTGGAGCTTCAGTGCACCTGAGAGGTGCATTCACCTTGGTACAGGCAACAGGTGTAGTCAACGCGATGTGTCATGGGTATTTGGCAGAGCCGCGCAAACTTGCTCCTGGATGACCTGCAGAATATTTGCTTGTTGCACTAACGATGCTTGGCCGAGTGTTGATAGCCCTTGATCTGGGATAGCAGTGACTGAAGGTTAGATGTGGTAATCAGGCTCAATAGGATATCATCCAGAACGTTAAGGCATCGCGTTGAAGACGTTGTCGTCGGAGCTCATCAAAACTCTGACACAGCTCCATCAGTTCCGAGACAGTGGCAGTGTTCTGCGAGAACAGGATTTAAAACGCGTCATCGGAAATGCCTTTTATGATGTGCCACACCTCGGCAGTTTTGGACGTCCAAAAACAGCTCCGATGGAGGTTGTGAAGGTCGTTCAAGTGGGAATATTCTCCTTGTGATTTCTGTACCACAGCTTGGCGATATTTGTTAAATAAACATCACGATAACGAGCTTCATGGGATCTTCTCAATTTTTTGTAGCGCATGCTTGTTTGTAGATTTTCAGCCAATCTTCAAAGTTTTTCTCGTTGGTGCCACGTAAGATGTCTCCATCTCGCAATAGCCTCAGGCAACGGAACGGTCCCTGGATGGCAATGCCGGTGGGGCTACTGAGACAGCGTCGTCAGACATGATGGACGGCAGCTTTCGTCTACGCAAATATAGGGCCTGGGAAGGCACAGTGGCCTCTACCAAAACATAATCTAACCGCAGGGCGAAAAGCCGTAGCGGCGTCGAGACAGAAGCAGCAAGAGCTAGCGGGGTACACGATCAGCATCGTAGCAGCAACCAGGCAGTCTTAGCTCGAGCCTCGCGCCAACGTTTCGATGTCGCTGCAGTATTTGGACATTGCTCTTCACTACAGATGCCATAATGCTGAAGCATGATATCTCAAAGATCATTGTAAGGGCGAAAGCTACACGAAAAGTATGTTAGACAGCGTTTGAGGTCATGCAGAAGATGGTATTCCAAGACTCCATTCATCAACTATTGAATCTCGTCGTTGTGCTCTAAGGCCTCCTCAAACTCCTCGAACAATGATTCTAGATGAGAGGTCTGGAATGGTGGCAGTAATGGGTAGAATTGTGCCCGCTTGGCTTGTGCTAGCTGGCACACGGCAGCAGAGATCTGTGACAGTAGTGCAGTGCTGGTCGCTTGCCTGTGGATTCGTGGTGACCAATTTGTAGCGATGTGAACACGTATGACGTACACGTGGCGCCGTCACTGCTTTTATGCGAAGGCAAAGGCGTACAGCGGAAGAAGGAAGTGAGACGTCGATTGAATAATATGTGCGGTTTATGATCCAAATTCACCGAAGTGAGACGCCCAAGCAGAGTGGTGGTCATGACAAGCAGCCTACCGAAACCACCCGAAGGCTTTAAGTACCTCGGGCCAAAACACACCGGTGCTCGCCGTCTTTCGCCTGGCGGCTGGCCGCCACTATCACTGCAAGACAAAGACATGTAGCGTGTCCAGGTTTTCAGTTTGACTCTACGGTGGAGACCCCTGCAATTTGCTTTGCAGCTTTTCAAGTTTATCTAGTTTTCTATTGTTGGCTAACGAGAAATATTCATTCAGGATTTCTCTGGGCGCTTTTCAGCGACTTTAGGGTCCTCAATTTTATCATGGGTTTGCGTAGCAGCGCTACGCTGTGGTAAGCAATCTTTAGCACAGGTGAGAGCATTTTTGAAGATTCAGTTTGTTCTCTCTTCTACACCCAGATGTTTCTTTGTTCGTGGTATAGTCACATGCCTGTCTAAGTTTAACTCTGTTGTACAATGAAAGTACCAGATTATAAGATAGCCTGGTCGGTAATCCCATTGTCTTCTTGCTAAAAGAGTTGGAAATTGACCACTTCAATATAGATCAAGATTCACTTTCAAATCTATGCATGCTAGGAGTGACAGTGACACGGCAGCTAAATCTGTTCATGAATTCGTATAGAGTGTGGTACAGTAATATTTAGCTCTGCCTTGTATAACAGGCATGCTTCAGATGAGAGTAGAAAGTTTTCTAAGAAGCAATCACTCACATACACAGTATCACAATAACGCATTGTTGTCATCAAAATATTCACTTATAGCATATGGTTCGGGAAGCTGACCATCGAGCTTTTCGAACTCAATTTTGTCAAATGGTGTGTTCCGTGATATGTAGGTGGAGCAGACAGTCACCATCAGATTGAATAGAATGCCCAAACCTCCACAACCTCAAATCAGCTTTGTAGCACAATATATTGAAAGGCTACCCACTTTCTTACAAATATCGCCACACCGTCTAAGAAGTGGCACTATTTGTTTTTTTATGAAAAGCCACGTCTTGATTTATAAATTTTATGTCAGTTGACTTTATATGAGTTTCCTTAGCACAGAGCGCTCTTGATTGATAGTCATTTAGTAGGTCTTCAGTATCATTCTTGTTATAAAATTGGCCCCTAGTATTAACCTGTTGTATTTGTGCAGATATTTTGAAGGAAATATATGTGTACTGTTTTCAGATACATCTGCTAAAGATATATGTATGTAAAATAAAGGTAACCCTTGAGAAGGCTGATCCCTTTGACGGAGCCGTTGGCAACAGGTACATTTGTAGGAACCTACATTTCAACAGCAGCCATCCAAAGCATTGCAAAACGGGTATTCCATATTCTCAGGCCTACCGGTACCGAAGAATATGCACCGATATGCGGGAACTTGACAGACACACGGAACACGTAAAGCATTCCTTATTGAAACAAAATTATCCGGAAGACATTATTGACAATGCCTTACTACGTGCTCGCAACGTGAACAGGAATGATATAATTAGGGCACCAAACAGAGTATCTAAAACGACTTCCCAAACGAACCTTGTACTAACTTACTCCTCATCAGCGCCACGAATCAACAACATACTTTCCCGCCATTTGAACATAATCAGGCAAAGCAAACGACTAACTTCTATTTTCGCGAAGCCACCTCACGTGGTGTACCGCCGGGATAAAAATCTGAAGGACATTCTTGTCAGAGCAAAAACAAACACCCCCAAATTTCAATCAGGGTGCCATCCCTGCGGAAAAGCTCGATGCAAGGTATACCCACAGATGGTCACAACACGTGAATCCAAAGCGAACTTCTCTTATTTCAAATTCTGCGTAACTTAAAGCCTTAATTGTGACTCCAGTAACATAATATACATGCTACATTGCAACATCTGCGGACAAGAATATATCGGCCAAACAGACACGCCATTTTGGCTGCGGTTCAATAATCACCGGTACCACGCCACTTCACTGCCGAAGCTACCTTTATCTAGACATCTGCGCCTGCCAAACCACAGTTTTGAAAATGTCAGCGTAACTCTTTTGCAGTCTGGTTTCTCAAACAGACGCGAGCGCGAACAGCGTGAGGCATATTTTATTTTCAAATTTTGAACATTAGTAGCCGGCATCAACGAGGACCCCGGAAAACTCAACTGCCTCCGAGAAGTAAGCCAGGAGGAAATTGGTGACAAAGATTGATAGCTGGAGACCATGCTTTTTTCTGACTGACTCGTACGTGTACACTGTCCTTTATTGTTTTTTGTTTTTCTTTTTTTCTTTTTTTTCTTCTTTTTTTCTTTTTTCCACATGCACATACAAAGAGTTTACGTCCACCTACCACTTGATGACCACTGAAGGGAAACGGACGAAGATTAAAGGTAAATAGCCAACCGACCCATTAACGGGAAACCCTTCCTTTACGCACGCCGCACGCCGACCGACCCATTACTGGGAAACCCCTTTGTTTACGCACGCCGTCATGGACACTCCCGGCACCGCGGCGAAAATCTTGGATGGCCCGACACACGTCAAGAACTGAGCAGCACGTGATATGAACCGTATGTGCATGTAGACGGACAGTTGGTTTCGTTCTCAGTGTTGACAGTGATTCTTCCTCTTTTTTACTTTCTTTCTTTTCTTTCTTTTTTTGTCTTTTTCTCCACCCTTTTTGTTTTTTTTCTAGTTCCCTCTTACTCTCGCAAACATCTTTCAAGGTGAGAGGGACGCGGCAGCATCAAAGTTTGGAAATTCATGTCAGTATAACTCATCCCCTGATGAAGGGAGGACCCCTCCCGCAACTGTTGGGAAATAAATATATTTTCCTTGTTGACAACGCTCCCGTTGTGCCATATCCCATACCTTCACTATATATATATATATATATATATATATTGGGGGGGGCGTAGTAGTGTGGGGGGTTGTGTGTGTGTGGCAGCACTAGCTAGCAGCATAGCAATATCACTCTGACTGCTGTATTATATTAGTGGTCGCATCTGACCTGCGATTAACCTAGATTAGCTAATGAAGTGTGGTCTTTTGTTTTAGGCCAAGAAAGCTGGTTCATTAAAACAGATAACTACCCACCCAATTTTGGCCAAGCCGACGATTTCAAACAAAAACAGCTCCGATACTCACTTGCAAACGGACATGCGTTGGCCTGTTGACTTACAGCGCCTCAGGTTATTTTACAGTCAAATCCTCTTCCCGTGTTATGACCATTTGACAAACATAACATATTGGCGCGCTGCTAACGTATGTGACAGATATTTGCAATAAATGTGGGATGCAGACGTAGGGGACCGTGAGGATGACAAAAAAAAAGGAAACAGACGTTGTGAAAATGTATTACCGCTTAGAATAAAACTGCTGTTATATTATTGCTTCAATGAAGGACACTTCGTACAGCAACTCCCGGAAGATGATGTTGAGTGTGTCCTGCTTTAATACATTTTATGCCGATTCTCTATCAACAAAAACTGCAAGAGTGAAGATGGAGGCGGAAATGTGGTAGGCCCGTGTGCTCAGATTTAGGTGCACGTTAAAAAACCCCAAGTGGTCAAAATTTCCGGAGCCCTCCACTACGGCTCTCATGATCTTATAGTGGTTTTGGGACGTTAAACCCCACATATCAATGAATCGATCAAGAGTGAAGATTTACTGTCCACTTCGTAAGTACAAGAATGATGCTAAACAGACATTTCACGTTTGAAGCGCATAAAACAAATGATTTAAACTTTATAGCCTGTCTGTTAGTTGTGCTTTTGCTGACAATGAGAACATGGCTGCTTGATCGTTCCTCAGAGCGTGTTCACAGTCGAGAAAAGAAGTTCAAACAAAAACGTCAGAGCGGCCTAAAAGCCGCAAACGCACGCATCGAAAGTGTTCACATTTGTTATGCCGCTGACGTCACCACTGCCGTCACTACTTGAAAAATCAATGTAATATTGCTTGCTATCTGAGCACTAAATTTCGCCCAGAATAATAGTTGTTCACAAAAGGGAGTGAAAAAAAACAGCGCACACCTTTTCAAACATTGTTTTGGGGAATAGGCCAGCAGAAATGACATGAGTGATCACACCGGAAGTGGTGGCAACGGATTCAGCTGATTGTACACTCTAAGCCGTAAAGAACCTAAGTGGGGTATAGCATTGGTCCTTTCGGGGGCTGAACTGGCTGCCACAGATTTTGAACCAATTTCGGACTAACTGCGGGACCAATTTCAAGGGCTCAACTGTTACCCCTTAGCACTTACTCCACCTGGTTTAAATGTTGGTCCTACTAGAATTCTCTAGTGAGACTAATGGTTTAACCGTCTGAACAAACGGCAAAAGAATGGTGACCCTGCACTGGTGAATTATATTATATGATTATTCCATTTTAATCAGCACTGAAAAATGCAGTATACTTATCACGCAACACACACACCCACATATATACATACGCACTATTATTTCAAAGTAATATACCGCAAACACTCTCCACCCGCGCTACACTACAGAGAACGTACTATCGAATATATATAGCAGAATATTTTGACCTCGCATGTAGTGCCAGTGGGTGACTTTTAATTGGCTTAAATAAAAATAAACATTGACACCGTAACGTGAAAATTTACCTGAGCTAGTTTGTAGCACTTAGCTGCTGTGACTACTAATAAGAACCCATGTAATAATCAACATTCCTTCAGCCAGAAAATACGAATTATCAGCTGGCAATCGAACATTTCTTCCGAACCAGCATTCGTAGTGCTGGTGCACGAGTCCGCAAACAAACGTAGCAGTGGCACTTATGCAGGAAAGCCGACGAAGCTGCTAAGAGCCCTATCGATGCCATACTGTGTCGGCTTGCCGATGGCGTCGCTAGGCTTACGAGGAATACGGCTCGAACACCACCAGTGATCGCAGCATGTGGCTAGGTAAAATTTTCGTTGTCTTTATTTTGTAGTCATAAATGAACAATAGGTAGTTGTCCCATGTTCGCGGTGTCTTACGGAAGGATGTGTACATATATCTGTATACTTACAGCGACGAGACCGTTCGCTGGCATGGTTCTTTCATCGTGGTAAGTCGCCCACTGTGCACCGCCGGCCACACGATTAGTCGTATCTGCGATCGTTTTCACGCTTGATGTTTGACAACGATTGTCGCATGGATAAAATGACAATTTGATCTGAGCTTTAATGCCGGAGACAATATTTTCTTTGAAAGAAATTGTATGCGACGTTTCTTTCGCGTTTGCTGATAATGCGCTCACACCGAGAGCCAGCTTGATACCGATAAAGTACGAAGCCTACTTTTTCATAATATCGCTTTCATGTTGTGGCCAGTTACTCTGTGGGTATACGACCGCTGACGAACGGCTTGCTTTAATAAGCGTTGTCCGTGTTCTTCATAGTTCCAGCTAATTCATCTCATAGAAGCAACTTATCCGCATTGCCCGTGTTCGGAGACTTTCACTTGGTTTCGGCCTGCCCGTGCCGGCATGGTGGAAACGCGATGGCGATTGCGGTGTGCACTGACTGCGCATTGTACTTGCTTCACATTACATCTTTTCGATTCAAAGTACTTCGCTTTCAAAGAGCATATAGTCGATATAACTTGTTTTCGTGGTCGCCGACCACGCCGAGCGTTGCAATGCAGCATCGACAGAAGGCGATTGCGGCGCATTTACTCTCCCCGTTGATCTCTTCATTGCCGGGCGTTTGCGCACGCCATGCACTGTTACGCATTTAGTCTCTGTTGGACGAACCATTCGTTCATTGGTTCACCGACTGTAGTTAGTGCAACTTTACCGAACTTCGGCTTAGGGTGACAAACGTGAGACACGTTGTGGCATATGCCGACTCACTGCTACTTTACCACCTAATTAGGAGCTCTTGGAGACCATATTCCAAACCCGGCTCTTGATGAACGCGCCCTCGTTGAAGCGGCGTCGTTCTGCACGGGTAGTTCATGCGAGCCATCACTGGACGCCTTTGCTGCCATGTCGAATCTGCGGCCGGATGGTTAGGTCAAATGGTTCAATTTAGCGCAGCCAAAGCCGTGAAGGGAAAGCCGGATTCATTTTCGCGTGGCGCAAAATTTAGTCTCGGACCGAGTTTCGCGCGCCGGCTGCGCAGCGTAGATTTCCGACGACCTGGGCGGTGAAACAGCCAGTTTGTTGAGAGCTTCGTCGCTTTCTTTTATGTCGGGGCCAAATGTAAACGCACCCTAAAGGAAACGTTCACACTGAGCATTCCGGCCACCGAAAGTGCGCCGGATCTGATTTAGCAGCCGCCATATTCACCAAAGGGCCCTGTTTGCGCCTATCACTCTCGGACCAATTTCTGCGGCAACCGCCGAATCGGTCGCTCTGGCCCAATAGGAGCACTAGTAAAATTTTTTTAAAAGTGGCGGCCAAGCCCTACTTACTCGTTACGTCGCAGTGCAGGTAACTGAATGTTGTAACCAATGGAAGTTTAGCCCAATCTGTGCCTACTTCACGCCCCTGTTTCGTGGAAGAGATGACGAAGTTTCTCGTTTGCGTGACCGAGATTGCCGTGGTCTTGCCTGAGACTAAGGCACCAACGCCGCAGGTATCAATGGTTTTATTTGGTCTTCATGTATTACAAGACAGTGACTTGCCAGCAAAGTATGCAGTATGGCTTCTTCTTGCTTCCTGCGTACGAGAGTCATCGAGGACTAGACAACCGGATAGCAAAGTGGCGTTTGCGAGCCGCGACAACAACTAGGGGGCGAGAGCACCACGCTTTCGGCCAGTGGTAGATGGCGTATTCTGTGGCGCAGGGCGCGTTCAGTGCGAACGACTCTGCGTTTCGGCGGTAGGAGAAGATCGATTTGTGTAAAAAGTGGCTGCTTTAGTGTGAACTAAGGGTCAGAGTCCTGGCGCTTGCCACTGCGGGGATTGAGCCCTGGATCAGACAGTAACTTATTCTAGAGACAAAGTCTTTATTTTAGCATAGTACGTTCTGATATATATGTTATAAAGCAACCATAAAAAAAGAAATAAAAAGAAATAAAAGAAATAAAAAAAGAAATACGCAGATCACCAGTACCATGAGAATCGACGTCATGCTAAGCATTCGAAGGGGAAGGTCACTGTGTTCTTAATATTTATTGAGCAAAGCATTGCGAAATTACGGTAAAATATGGCGAAGTGTTGGACGCACAGACATACGTTAAGTAGTCTCATGTTTGGTGTTATCTAACAACCTAAGGATGCCAACAGAAACATGAGTATTAGCCACACTGAAAGCGGTAGGGTGATATGTACTCCTTGTACCAGAATTGACGGTAGCCCTTCACGCTGCTAGATAAACGAGCTTCAGTAGATGACGCTTCAGTACAACTCTCGTTAACCCGATGTGATGGCTGTACTATAGGAATACGTATGTTCTGTAGAAAAGGTCAGATATGCAGCACAGCAACCTTTTTTGACGTTTTACGAGCATTATCGCTTGTTTGAAAAGCACTTCTGAGACGAGGCGTAGCTCTGTGGTAGGATACTTGATTATCACAGAAAATTCTTATTCTTGCTGGACCAAGATATTTGTTTTATACGTTCATTGCGTCAACGCTGGTCATGTCAGCTTTTAGAGGCGAAGATTTTTATGGCCGACCTAGCTGTCGTTCATTATACCTCAGGAAACCCAAACAGAAACTGAACACCCCAACAAGAAAAATAATTCACAGATCCCGGGAAACAATGATATGCTTAGCACTAAGGATTAAGGCGGAATTTTCTTTCAAAATCAGCAAAATGTTATGAGCAGACGTAACTTGTGCCGTACATGATTTTTATGTCTGTCATGTCATGATTATTTTATTTAGACGTGTCATTTATCGTCGTCGCCTATTTACGTCACGTGATACCAAGCTTGGTTTATGTGAAGCTAGGGAAACGGTCGCGAGCACATAATTAGCGTAGCACGTATTCACGTTTACATGACACGCATGTCATTATTATTGTGTTTGGTTATGCCATCTACCTTCATCGTCCATTGGCGTCACGCAATACCAAAATTTGTATATCTGGAGCTAGTGAAACGGCCTTGAGCGCGCTATGAGCGTAGCGTGTAGTCATGGTTTACATGACACTCAAGTCATAAATATTGTGTTTGGGCATGTCTTTTACCTTCGTCGTCCATTGGCATCACATATTAGCAAATTTGGTACATTTGAAGCAAGCGAAACGGCCAGGAGTACATCGTGAGCGTGGCATGTAGTAATGTTCTTATATCACACGCATCTCCTAATTATCATGTTTGCACCAGTCATAAACCTTTGTCATTCACTCACTTCCATAAGACAAAATTAGGTATATGTGAATCTAACAAAACGACCGTGAGCACACATTGAGCATGAAGTGTAGTCATGACTTACACGACATGCATGTCATGAATTGTACGGGAGAATTCTCCATTTCGTTCGCCATGCTGTGGTGTCATACCATACCAGTTTTTCAATATGTCGTGTGAATGAAACCATCGCAAGTGCATGAAGTATAAAACCTGACATTCATGACATACAAGTCATGTATTTTACGTTATGACTATATTCATTTATACTAGTCATACACTCATGTTATGCCATACCAATATCGGTATTCATACTGTTACGGAAAAGAAGAGGCGCCGTATCGACGAGGATGCCAATTAGATATACTCAAAACCAGCGGTAATGGTTGGTTAGTTGGTTGGTTGGTTGGTTGCTCCTCAGAGTCCTGGCGCAACCCACTACGGGGGATCGACCATGAAACAGACGGTGCCTCATTTGTGAGGTGCAGTTGTTTTACCAGCTGTATTATTTCGATAACGATGTTTAAACAAAGAACCAATTGGTAAACAATAGATTAGAAATAAAATAATTAGAAGTAATACGAAGAACAAACGACTATGGTTTGAATTAAAGTGAATTTCTGCTTCGGCTTAACATTCTAATCGTTTTGTTGCCTTTAGAAAATTGCATACGGCCTCGTTAACGTTCCTGTGGCTAAATACCTTTTCGGTTGCTCAAAGGAAAGGACCACCGGAAGGGATAAATTTAGAGCCAACCTACGAAGAGGTTCTTCTAACAGTCTCCTTCTTTGGTTGGTATATAACCTGCATGTTAAGAGGAAATGGTGAAGGGATTCACTCTCGTTGCAGTAAAGGCATAGGAGAGGCTGTGCCAGACCAGACCTGTGCAGATGAAAGTTCAGGGAGGGGGGGGACTCGGCATCTTAGTCTTGTAATTGATATCTCCACCGTTCTAGAGAAGCACCATCGATTTTTTCAAGGGTACTTAAGATGGGAAAAATCCGATGTTGCCAAGCAAGTTTTGTGAAACTGATCTGACATGACAAATTTTTCAAAGCGTCCTACGGCGATAAATGCTAGCGTCGGCAATATAGAAATTAGGAGATAATTATGTGAGGCCACTACTAGTGCATCTGCATATTCATTGAGGGTTGAACTTTAATGCCCTGGTATCCACAACAAGCGAATGAGCCGTAAATGTCTCCGGGCAAGGTCGTAAAATACTTTTAAAGCATTGGATATATTAGGCGCAGTTAATGAACTACACACAGACAAGCAGTCTGAAAGAATAATAGCATTTGTTATTGATTTATATTATTTTCGTTGCGCTAAAAGGATTGCCAGTAATTCTGCTTGATAAATAGGTGTATAATCGAGTAAACGAATCGAAAAAGACCAATTCAACACTGAAGATGCAAATCCTACTTCTGCCTTTTCTTCGCGAACTGAAGCATCAGTTGCTATTACAATCTTTGTGTCTAATCTTGCCAGGTGGTCTTTCAAAAGGGCATTCAGATATCTACTGGGAAAAGTTTTGCAATTATTAAGAAAAATGTTGTCACATTCTACTTTCTTTGTTTGAATAGGTGTTCTTAGTACCTGTACTTCCCGAAGATTAACTTTTGATGTTTCCAAGAGCTTCTGCACGTCGATGACTTGTGGACACTTTAATCTTGACCACTGTTGGTTAAAAAAGGAGGTCGGCTCAATAATGAAAACATATTGCAACCTCCTATTTGCAACCTCCTTGACGAAAAGCCCTTTCTTCAGCGGCAAGGAATCTGCATAGGTTCCTGTGTCGCACCGGTCCTTTGCGACATTTTTTTAGCGGATGTAGATAGGGACTTGGACAATGCTTTTAAAGGGGGGAAAATTTTAAAGGTTTTTAGGTACGTTGACGATTTTTTAATTCTTTTAGATAAACAGGGTGACCTTACATCCCCTGATTCTATTTTAAACGTTTTATAGGACTAGGACGAGGGCTTTCCTTTACTGCCGAATAGCCTCAAGAAGCTTGTCTGCAGTTTTAGACTTAAGCCTCACGTGGAACGATGAGCATATTTGCTGGTCTTATCATCCTCGTGTTGAGAAGCAGCTGTTGCAGTACGATTCTGCCCACTCAAAGATTGTGAAGAGGGCCGTTGCGTCTCTTTGCTTAGAATCAGCGCTAAAAAGGTCGTGCCCACACAGCATGAAACTTGGTTTCCTTAATCAGGTGAGCCGACTAGAGGCTGCTGGATTCCCTCGATCGGTCATTATGGCCGTTGCTGATTTATTTCTGCAGAAGTTTAATCGTGGAACACGGGAAGCGATGAGTGCTACCCAACCCTTAAGGATTAGGCCACAAGTTGTGCCATATATCCATAAAGTCTCACACAACCTTAAGAAAGTCACGGCTCGGCACGGCGTACCGATGGTGTTTTCCGCACCAGAAAAAATTGGAAGACTCTGCCCAAGTGTGTGCGATAGAAAGAAGCGCGGCTGTCATAAGAAACATGAGAGGGTCTTTCTATGTGTTTTACCAGAATAAGTGTGAGTAAAAAGGCCTATTGTTGTCCAAAATAAACCCAGCTTCATGTTTCTTTAATAAAGGAATTACTTTCGCGATGCTCCACTCAGGTGGAATCCATGAATGTCTAATGGAGTGGGTAACTATTGCAAGTAAATCTTTAGGTATTATTTTATGGATTATTTTTATTACCGATACAGTTATTCCATCGAGACCTGGAGCAGAATTGGGCAATATTTTTACTACTTGTGCTATTTCCGACGCTGTAACCTCTTCAAAGTCATCGCTGGTAACAGGGCACAGCAAGTGGTAAAAGTTAGCTGCCGTGAAGCGGCTTTTTTGTCCTTGTGCAATATTTTCCAGAAAAGTAGGCAACTCAGTTGGCGTTGATTCTATTGATTCGAGGCTTGTTGATGTTGGATTACTTTTTGGGATTTAAGCAAGTTGAAAAGTGATTTCCTGCGGCAAGGCTTTGAAAAGAACTCGTAAAGTTGACTGTTATAGTTATCTTTCGCAGCAGCAACTCTTCGTTTTGCCGCCACGTATTTGTAATCTCTCCAGTTTCTAGGGCACTGATTAAAGAGCCGCTTTCGCCACGCTGCTTTTCTGAGCCGGTAATGACGTGAACAATCAGAGTTCCACCAATGATTAAAAGGAGGTTGTTTAGAAACCTGAACTTTAAATTTAGCTTTATTTAGAGATTGTTCGATAACATCCTTAAAGTTGATAATATTTCGCTCTTTATTTACCCCTCTTAGTTTAGACAAAGCCGTACGTGGTGTCTGTTCAAATGTATTCAAATTGATGTGGGAAGTGGGCTGCCCGATTATTGAAGTCACGGGATATACGAGCTCAAACAATATAGCAAAATGATCGCTATTTGTACCCGAGTTTAAGTTAGACCATGTAGAAACACAGAAGCTAGGACTACAGAAAGTCAAATCAATCGCAGAATGAGACTTATTGAATGCAAACGTGGGGGTTCGCTGGTTAAATTATTTTTAGCAGCAAAATCTCACAAGCGCTTTTCACTCATATGTGTTCTGAAACCCCACGACGTGTGATGAAAATTGAAGTCTCCTACCATTATTATGTCTTTTCTGCAAGACGATATTCCGGTATCTAAAACACTAGAATATTGAATGACGTGACCGGTTCACCAGCGATCGAGCGGAGACAGCCCTTCGTCTTCCTCGTCAAGCACACACGCGCGTTCCCTCTCGAATATCAATATACATGCATGTAGCTTAACCTCCGGTGGCAGAAGCTCCGTCTTGGTGCATCTAAATGTCAACGTCACTAGGAGAGTTATAGGGCTTCAAGCGCGCAACACGTACAATATCGGTAGCCTGTTACGCACATGAATGCGACGGGGTGGCAGGAACCAGTTCATATGTTACAGGAGTAACCACACGAAGGACTCGGTATGAGCCTAATTAGCGAGTAAGCAGTTTTTATGACATGCCAACTTGACGGGTCGGAGACCAGAGCAGAACCAAAGAACCGGGCGGAAAGTGTACGTCACGGTTTCGTTGGTAATAGAAGCGCCGTTACTTTTCTTGAGAGGTCAGAAGGTGAGTACGGGTGATTTTGCGGGCATTAGCAGCCCGAGTGATGGCGTCCAAGTTATATTCACTGGTCAGTACTCCAGGGGATGTATGACGGTGTCTAGAGGCAATTTTGGTTCTCGTCCAAACAGCAGAAAAAATGGAGAGTAACCGGCAGTGTCATGGCGCGAAGAGTTGTAGGCAAATGTGACATATGACAACGCGAGGTCTCACTCGGTGTAGTTGGTAGAAACAGACTTAGCGAGCATGTCTGCAAGAGTGAGATTTAGACGCTCTGGGAGTCCGTTGGTTTGCGGGTGGTATGACGTAGTCAGCTTGTGTATTGTTTTAAAGGACTGCAAGATGTCGGCTATAACCTTTGACAAAAAGGTGCGGCCACGGTCTGTAAGCAGCTGCCGTGGGGCTCCATGTTGCAAAATCACGTCCTCGAGGAGGAAGTCGGCGATGTCTGGGGCGCAGCTTGTTGGAAGGGCTCGTATGATGGCATAACACGTGGCGTAGTCGGTGGCCAAGGCTATCCACTTGTTACCCAAAGAAGACAAGGGGAATGGGTCAAGTAGGTCCAAGGCAACGCGAAAAAAACGGTTGTGACGAAATATCAAGTGGTTGAAGGCGTCCGGCGGGAAGTGTCGATGATGTTTTGCGGCGCTGACATTTCTCACAAGCCGCAACGTATCTTCTGAGTGAGCGTGCAAGCCCAGGTCAGAAGAAGCGTCAGCGTATTCGGTCGTAAGTGCGTGACACACCAAGGTGACCGGCAGTCGAAAGGTCATGAAGTTCATTTAGTGCTTCCGAGCAAAGGTGTTTCGGAATGACAAGCAGCAGAGCCCGGCCGTCCCACTCAAAACTTTGGTGGTATAACACACCATCGTGGAGAGCAAATCAGCGATGGGACTGATTAGAAGATGGTGATTCGAGGCGCTCAATGACAGCACGCAAGGACGCATCATGGCGCTGCTCGTCACCGATGCATGTCATTTGCGAAAGGGGAAAGACATGTAGCGATGTAGCAATACTTTAGTCGAAACGGCCAGAAGGGCTAAAAGTCGTAGGCGGCTACGCTCAATATCGCTGAAGTTCTCTAAGAAATGCTTTGCATTTATAACGAAAGCATATGTGTAAAAAACACACTTTATGTGAAATCAGCTATGCAACAGCACAATACGTGATCACCCTCGCCGTTCATTTTTTCGTCCATTCATCTGTCCATACATTTTTTCAGTGGATTCAACGTAGGCACTAATTGTTAGCGCTCCTGCAGTAAAATTTGTATGTCTATTCTCAGTTGGTTCATATAAACTGTGACTCACCTTCAAAGCATTGCGATTAACTACATTTGATCTTAAGCAGAGGTGGAAGCTGCGTCGTAGGAGTAACTATTTAAAGTTTATACAATTATTCAGCCATCAGTGCCTCCACATTTCACGGTTAACAAACACCACAATCTCTTTGAATATCAGTTGCAAAATCTGACGTGGCAATGTGGTAGAATACTAAGTTGTCACACAGAATGATGCAGTTAGATTCCTGTAGGGACCTTGTGAATCTAAATACGATAGTCATTATTGTGACACTTCAACTCGAAGTTTTGGTCTATCTGTCGGCCCCCCTTT
Organism: Rhipicephalus annulatus; assembly: GCA_013436015.1. Lineage (NCBI taxonomy): Eukaryota > Metazoa > Arthropoda > Arachnida > Ixodida > Ixodidae > Rhipicephalus > Rhipicephalus annulatus. The sequence continues at coordinate 7,238 of WOVY01002666.1, read as the reverse complement.
TTGTATGCCAGTTTATCGATTCGGCCAACGCGAGAAAGTCTGACCCCTTCTCTAACGTCCACCATTAGTGATTTGGCGGTACGTTCATGCTTTTGAAAATTCTAATCTAGGGATGCAAATATTGCGCACACTTGAGGTACATCGTTATTACGCAAGCATGTGGCAGTGTGTTCATTTATTTAAAGAAAGCATGTATACATAACTTTAAACACCGCAGGGTTTAAAACGTCGCACTGACAATGCAGTGCTATTAACGAAAAAGCGGGTGTTTCCCAGGTTTCGCTAAACTACATGGGGCTGCCTCCTACCAGTAGCACTCTGTTCTAGAAAACGTTTCGTTTATTTCTATTGCTCCCAGATGGTGGTATATCTCACGCGGGGTTGATTTACATCAAAAACTCATTCACCTCCACTGGCGAATGAAGTTGTTCTATCGCAGTGCTTCCAGGTTATCACCTTTCGACGTCCTTTGGAGTGAGGCATGCAGATACGCGGTCCTTTTTTTACATTTATTGGGACATCTTAGCCAATGTCAGCTTTTTAATAATGCTCACACGTTATATTTACCTACCAGTGTTCTTGCCGTTACTGAAGAAATATGAGGTGTAAAATGTGGCCCATACCGGCATACCAGTGGTATATACCCACACGTGGATATGTGCCGTTGAGTGCGGGAAGTGTTTGCGCACTAATGTGATGAAATTATGACAACATTGTTGTCCTAACAAGCGAGTCGAATTCTCAAAGCCTTGTTACCCTATCATAGTGGGTTTGGTTCCGCCAAGTTAAGAGTGTGATTTCGAGAGCACGCAGTTGTTGGTGGCTGGGCAGATAAACACGTAGATAGACGGCAAAGTTTCGTGCAGTGCACGAAGAAATGCCACGACTCTAAAGAAGGAAACCCAGCAAACTAACAGGGTTCAAAACAAAGTGAAGCTATGCCTAATATAGCATTTTTTATCAACCGGGATGCACTTACTTTTTCCTCATTTTCACATCTGTCATAGCTTTCAGTGGCAGAAATGGGAACCGATTTTTTTTTGTCAGAAGTAGAGTGGTAAGCGATAAATCGAGTTCAGAGACAAATTAAAGGGAAATGAAGAGAAACAGATCTGAGAAAAAGAGAAAATTTAGCAAGGCTGTTAAAGACATGAACGATCCCTACTGAAACGTTCCGCATATACGGATCCGTACATACGCAATTATTGGACTACGGAAAGCCGCATCATGCGGAAAGATACGAACATCCGCAGCCTACGGAAAGCGCCATATCACGCGAAAAGATGCGGACATCCGCAGCTTATGGAAAGCGCCACATCGTGCAGAAAGTTGCGGACATCCGCAGCTTACGGAAAGTGCCATGTCATGCTAAATTACCCGATAAGCAGCTTACGGAAATTAGCATAATGCAGAAACTATGCAGCTATCTGCTGCATCTTGCAAAGATCAAATGGACATCCTAGATCTCGAGTAAAAGCAATTGGCCATTCACGTTGTTTGCAAAAGCAAGTACTGTGTAGAAATATATATGAATATTTCATTCTTAATCTGTTGCATGAAGGTGAAATATGTTTGCTATCTGAAACAGCCTTGATGAGTAAACAAAGGCTTGAAAGAAACAAATGTGTTAAGAAGCTACCTAATGAGGGATTGAATTATCGGCATCTTTCTAATTGTCGTGATGCGGAAGCAAAATTACCTTTCAAATAAAATACATTACAAAACTACTAAATTAACATGCTAGCGATCACAAATGGTGGTTACATTGCAACACATTAATGCAGTGTTCTACGCAAGACCTAAAGAACTTATAAAGTTATTATTATCAATAGAGAAGCATTATTATACACACCAGCCCTGCTACAATCAATATATTTTTTTATTTGTCTGTATGCTCCAGCTGTGAATGGTGACATTGCAGTGTTGATGGTACACAAATGAGGTGACTACACCGTAATTTCACGAGCTCCACCTAAGCCACAGGATGGTGGCACAAAACACAATGTAACAGCAATTTTAGAACGAAATGTTTAAACATAAATAATAATCATAGCACTGTGAAAGTGTGGCGCTGTGTTTGTATCATGAACGCCTTGTGGAGATCGGCGAAATGCTGCTTGAGGCTCCGGCACCACTGTAAATTTGGAAGGTCACTGCCATAGAACTTATGTGTCCTTCATAGGCACCTGGAAATGAAAATAATTGGCACAAATAATGTCAGAGACACATGTTAGCACATTAGTTCACATGCACAAGAAATATAACACACAGAATGAAACTGAAAATGTAAGGCACACAATCCTTCAAGTTATGCATATGTGAATAATAGAAGGAATGAGTGTATAAATTAGTTCTGCCACATCAAAGAAAACAGCATGCTTACCACAGTGAAAATAACTAGGTTGTCACGCTTTTCAATGGTAGAGATAATCGATTAATATGTCCTTATGAAATTATGATTTAAATGCTTCCTGCACAGTAAAACTTTAGAAACTGCAAGTGAAAGCTCTCAATGTACAATTCATAGTGTGTGCATGTATATCTGCTGCCTTTATACTATACAGTTTGTGCACAAAATTGGCATCTTGAACAATTTTGAGAGTTAAACCTATGTAACTTATGAAGGTTAAAATCACCATGAAAGCAAGCAGGACAAGGCAGGTGCCATTAAAATCTGTGCAAGCCAGATAACTATAACCGAACTGCACACATATAGGGGAGGAAGAGTACCAGAAATTCGGCTGCTGACCCGCAGGTCGCGGTATCAAATCCCGGCTCCATTTCCGATGGAGGCAGAAATGCTGTAGGCACGTGTGCTGATTTGGGTGTACGTTAAAGAACCCCAAGTGGTCGAAGTTTCCAGTGCCCTCCACTACGGCGTCTCTCATAATCATATCGTGGTTTTCGGACGTGAAACCCCCCATATAAATCAAGAATAACAGAAATAAACTGCCAACAGGAAAGTTGTGTGCATGTGCTATCTGTAAGTGCTTACACCTTACTACATACAGCATGCTCATTCCATTTTAAATACCAATATTGAAAATAACTGCTCTATTAGGAATATAAAAGGTAAGGTAGAACTGAACGACCCTACAAAAAGTGACCCTATTACGACATCACGTTTTCTTATAACAAAATTGACTAAGACTCTGAAATATCATTAAGGCAAGAAAACATCTTCAAAAGAACAATCAAGTTGAAGTCATATATTTTTAATATGGGCTACTATGACTATAACCAAGAAATCGACCTCAACATGGCTAATGTTAGTTTTTAAGGCCTCTGTTCACTAGACAATGAACTATACCACAAAAAGCACAGCGTTCAGGCAAAGCACCACACAAAGAAAGAAAGCAGTCATTTTTGTTATTATGTACAATGCCTTTAAAATGGTATTTGTACCTCTACTTCCCGCTTTTTATCAAAGTAACTGGTGTGAAACAAGTTAGCTGAAAATGCACTGTGCCTCGAAAACCTGTTGGTTGAATCTGAATTTTTAAAACATGGTGAAGCTTGAACTAAATTAGGCTCCACAAGCCTTGGAACAGCGAGACTGCATGACTCTTAGGACTACTTTGGTTACTTGTGTTTTGTTTCTGGGCCTAAGCATAAGACAAGGGCTTAACTGAATTGCTGCTAACAAACAAATTCTTTCGAAATCACCCGAGCGTCAAAGGATGCTCAGACATTTGTTGTTTTTTGCACTGGGCTATTCTACACCAAACATACAAACCATACTGCCTGGCGACCATCACAGATGTATAGTTTAAAAAATGATGGTAATTTACTCTTCTGAAAATAGCTATTTGCAGAAATGTTTTGAAGAGAAAAAAGTAGTGGTCACGTGGGTACCATCAGAATTTCGCAGAATGTCGTGCGGGTGTTATTTGTGAGAAAAATTTCGAAGTACCGCTTTTTCTTGCCATATCAAATTTGATCTACATATTAAGTAAAGGTGCTTCTTAAAGTATTTGAAGTCGAGTAACATTAGTGCAATTTTTCCGCTACATAGGCTTTGAAGAATTCAGCCAAACTGTTTATCGTTTGCATTTCTTGTATGGCAATACTGCACTTTGTATGAATATTTGAGCCACAAATACTCACTGCACAGAAGTTATATTTCACGAAAAAAAATAATGTTAGGTCCAGATTACAAATATCACTATATAATCGTTTTTGTCCACATTGAGATGCAACTTGAGCTGTGTGTTTGTCTAATTGAAAATTACTTTTATGTGTAAGTTGAAAGCAAATAAACAGTTCTTGTTACATGGCAAGTGTTATAATTACAATTTTTGTTTAAATAAAGAAAATGATTTTTGAAGTCTCCTATTGAGGGCCATGGAGAACTTCGGAACGGAAGCTGTCGTATATCAAATGCAGAAAACAGCCTCCATAAGAAAACTTCAAAAATTCATTTCTACTTTAAGAACAAAGTGTAATCATATAACTTGCCATATAAAAAGAACTGCTTCCTTGCTTTTGATGTGGCAAAAAAATTGCACTAATATTACTGAGCTTCATGCACTACACACAATCACCTTTACTTAATACCTAGACCGAATTTGGTGTAAAAAAGGCAGTATTTTTGAAACACTTTTCACTTTTTACAAACAACACCCAGACGACATCCTGGGAAGTCCAGAAGGCACCAACGTGGCCTAATATTTTGTTCTCTGCGATATATTTTACCATTTTGCTGTTTTTAATACAGTAACCGAGCACAATATTTTTTTTTCAAAACACATTTGGTACGGTTGGTAAAATGGCTGGGATGTTTGATGTGTAATTGCTTCACTGCCAGCATTTATTCTTCCGAAGCTCAAGCTATCACCTCTCTGTTACTGCCTCCCTCACATACAATGCCTGCATAGGAAAGAAAGAGAAAGGCAGGTCCGACAAAGTTCGCAAGGCAAGATATTCTCATGTTGGATAAATTCATTACCATAAACAGCAGCAAAGCAACATTCATTTTGAGTAGTCCAAGACACAAGCTATATACCAGCATACTAAGAGCCAAGCACAAACTTTTCATTTGAACATGTGTGGTGATAGACAGGAAGCACTTATTGCAAGACTGATCAGTATGTAATTAACTGAATGAAGTACAATGCACTGTTCAATCCAACACCACATAGGCATCTTTCTATAGCAAAGCCATGTGTCATTGATTCATGCACTAGATGGGACAATGCAAATGTAACAAAAAAGGTGAAAAAAGAAAACAAGAGAAAAAAAAGAAGAAAAGGGGGGATGCAAAGTAGGAGCAGTGTAGCACTACTTTTATTTTGCATCCCCCTTTTCTTTCTTCTTTTTTCTTCTTTTCTATCATTTATCTTTTTTTGCTTCCCTTTGGAGGAGAGAACACTTTGTATCAGCGCAACCTAACTTGAAAAGAAGCAAGGGCTGCACTCTTCTGCGTTATAGGTTTTTTTTTTCTCAAACATTTCCAACAGGCACACACGCCTACAGCAAAAGATGATGTCCATTACTGACCTTATTTAAACTAACACGCCAAGGATGACAAGGTGACTTCTAAAAATTAGGTCCTCCTATCGCAACATCGGCCAGCCTGTCTGAGGCACTTCCACTGTTCACCCTGATTACTAGATGTTTCCATCTGTCGACTCACATCTTCATTTTGGATAACACTAAGACGAGCTTACATTGATGAATACCCACGAAAGTTTAGTGATGTATCATGTATGAGATTAAACAACTCTGTTAAAAATTATTGATAGCTTGCTTTCAGGCTTTTTATACTGTAGCCTAAAACTTCGTAATATCTTCTATGCACATGAACCAGATTGACAACGTAATGCACAACATGCTTAAGAATACTGCGAGGAACATGATAACGACAAAACGACCGGCCACCCAAATTTTTCGCTGTACATGTTATAAAATGTTCATGTACACCCAAACGAGGTGCTTATGATACAAGCCGAAAAAACCTACAAGTAGGGCCTTGGAGCCTTCTGGAAGTAGACGTGTTGCATTTTTTCTGTGGAGGACTTTACACCCATAGTGAGGAACAAAATTCCTATATAATGAAGAATGTTGGCAGCTATCAGTTATAGAAAAACCTAATGCAGCTAATCTTCCCCGACACATCTGTACATTTAGAGAGGTTACGTAGCTTCTGTGATTGTGGCAGTAACTCCAACAGGACCAGTGCGAAAATTGGCACTACTTGGCTAGACAAATGTCCAAACATGCCTGCCCGATTCCCTCTAGCCATCCCGGCTGAATCTGACACATGATTTCTTAACTGCTGGCTGGAAAAAAACAAAACCACTGAGCCTCACAATACACACGTGAAGTTCCTCTGGAGTGGTCAACTTCGTCTTCTGCGATGAAAGAGCAGCACAGTGTACTGATAAGGCACTCCTTGCAATGGTTTTCAATGCCACACAGTGACCTTGCTGTTCCTGTCGAAGAGAGCTTCGGGAGCTTGGAGGGTGCTTGCTCTTTTCTGGGGGCTGCTGCCGCTCCTCGTTTTCTGCTCAAGGTCAACCTGCACAAAGTTGTAGACGAGGCTTTAAGAGTTGTATATAATGATATACAAATTTTCGCTGAACACACATTTCCTCGTGGCACACTGAGGAATTTCTTATAAAACTTAAGCCTCGCATATGCAAACATTTACAATCGATCCGAAGATGCACTCGACTCTAAAGGAGCAAGTTTGTTATGTAGTGTATATAAAGAAAGGTCATTCAGCACAACCACAACTACAGTTGCACACGAAAACGACTTTTTACACGATCCTGTTTATTTACATGGTCCATTTTATTTATTTACACGTCCATTTTACACGGTCCTGTTTTACACGATCTGGTCTGCATGAACTCTTGAACCGGCACCATATAGGTTGAAAGACACACAGAGTTTGAGACAAACCTAGTTTCCGTGGAGCATCCCTTGCACTATAACAACACATCTCAATTAGTTAGTTGGTCAGAACGAGGTGAAACAGCTCGCACTTGAAAAGCACGGGCAGAGGAATGACGCCTGCACCCTGTGCTCCCTGTACATTCTCGTTGAGGGTGCAGTTTTCACCTTATCCTTATGCAATTTCGCATTTATAACATTGTTCGCTGCATAATCTTTGTGGCATTAAAGTGTGTGATACCGTCATGTGTATCCCATGTAAATTATAAAAATAGAATACAAGATAGCTTGATTCAAAAATAACAAAGTGCATCCAGTGCATGTCCTGTAGCCATTCTTTT
>WOVY01002665.1:0-61320 GCA_013436015.1 Rhipicephalus annulatus | reverse complement strand
TTCTCTACACTTCTCTTGGCATCATTCTGTTCCATTATTGTTGGGTTAATAAGGGAAACGAGTCCTTACAATCACACTTCTTTCAATGCTTTGAACCGGAGGCGCCGCAAAATAAATCTCGGAGGTCGATAATTTGAAAATAATGCACTTTTATAACTTTTCTGTGCCTGAAATTGCAGTACGGTCAGTATTTATTGTTGATCTAACAGATGCTTTTTTTAGTGCTCTGATGCCTGAACTCTAGCAACTCACACTAGCCAGAACTTTAAGATTGATCGCAAACAAACATTCCATTAAAAGCACCCTGTCTTTTATCTGTAAGTGTTTCTTGTGATTATTTCGGCTGAAAAACATGAAGAACTTCACTAAGTTCACAAAGTTTTTAGCACCGCAGAGAAAAATCAAGTATTTATTTAACAATTCATAAGAGCCCAATAACGAAATGACAGTCCGCATGTCTTCAGTGGACACAAGCAAAGACGGAGACACACTTCAGAAAGAGAACCTCTGGTTTGATACAACGTTTTTTCTGTGGTTGAGAATAAGACGGTCTGGCTGCTTTTTACTCCATCACCTTGGTATTGCTTAGCAGTGTTGCGCAAGCACACTATAATAACCAGTGGCATCGACAATACCAAATTTAGTAGAAAAGTTCATTTTTTTTCCTTCAACTTTTCATTTCAGTATAAATTGTGCGGCATCTCCAGTTTGTACACTGTGAAACACGTAATCGGCACTTTTGAACGCTTGCAAAAGAAACAAGAAAACTTACTTCACAAGAGATCTTGCACCCCTAATTCTTTGTTCGGCTTTGACAACAAACCCCGTAGGAGGAAGAGGCTCATTTGACCTATTGAGCACATTGGTAGACAATACCTTCACTGTAGATCTACCACATCAAGTATAACTGGGCCTGCTTAATTTATTGTAAGATGTTTTGATGAATAAAAATGGAGGCGCTGTAACTAAAAAAATTTTTATAGAGTAACCGGACCACCACTGACCCATGCCTGTACATGATAACGAAATTTCAGGTGACTCTTTAGTAGCGCCTGTGCAAGAAAGACTGCGAAAAAGAATAAAAAGTTTTGTCTATAATTTTTTACCATTTTCCTCAGATGGCAAAATAATATTGGTAGAGTACGACACAAAATTTTTCGGCACACACAACACTGCTCTTTGTCTGCAGATGTACTGAAGCAGCCCCATGGGCGTCCTTCGGTCCAGATAGTGAAGTCAGATTTATTCTAGATTTTAGTGACAAGGAATGGTTGCCCTGTAACGCATTCACGTCGTGGTATGACAAGAACTGATATCAAGGACGCCTAAAAAAACTACTGAGGAGAATTGTACGAAAGCACCATCACCTATCGCATTCAGAACTGCAGCTTATCCCACGCGTTATTGTAAGTATGATTCCTTCTGTAGTATGTACTGTGGTGTAAGAAAAATAATGGAAGTGTTCCCACTCGGCTCCACGGCGTATCTAGATTGTGTTCAGTGCTTTAGGTCTCTCTAGGTTAGACGGATGAACGAATGGTTGCTGTTGGCGTCCCCATTACAATGGGGTGTTGACAAAGATTTCAACAGGTTTGGCGAAAACTAAGACCACACAATTATTTTTGCCTTTTTTCCGATCTTTGCAACTGGTTCGGTATCGTCTGTTACTCACTTCTATCGCATACGTTTCAACTTTCCGTCGTTTTTTTAAAACCCAAGACAACATGGAGGCTCGTGCCCAAACGTAAACCTAGGTGAACATCTGCAGATTATATCAAAGCATGCTTCATCGTTTTATTAGCTTGCCCACAGTGTATTACCTACTTACATGATTTATATCGTTTCAGTGAATTTGGTGCAGTCCAAAATACCCTTTGATTTAACATACAGAACCTTGTTACATAATCTTTGATTGATTACCAGTTTGTTAAAGAACTGAGGGTAACTGCATGTTATAAATATATTGAAAAAGCACACAAGCCTTGTGAAGAAATACAGGCTCTAAATTGATAGAAAAAATTAGAAATGTGGCAGCCCTTTTATATTTTGTCGAATTAAGAGAATGTAAAATTACGAGTATGTATATCTTCCAAATCGTTTTTCAGTGATGACAGCTTTATAAATACGGCATTGGGCGTGCAATTTAGGCGTACCTTACCAGAGTGACATGCAAAGCATGACATTTTTGGTGTGCTTGGTTAAAAACTACAAAGACTATGCGTGCAACGATCGAAGCATATATGTCTGAGTGTTCAAGAAGCTCATGTCTGTGTGATGATTTTTTCAGGTTGCGCGCATGATGAGGACACCCAAGATTATTCAAAGCTTGCGTGACCAGCAGAAATAAGGCTGGAAAGTATGACGCCTTGTCGGGGCTCTGTTCACCGCTATCATTGCACCAGTGTGTTTTTATGTAGCCTAACTTTGCTTTCCTAGCCACAAAGTTGGCCCTAAGAAGTGGTTCTATCTTGGACATAACGCCTCCTGTCCTGGTTCACGTCAACAACCCCATGGCAATATAGAACAAAGGCCGACCCTGCGATGTGGTGTCGTGTATATATGCATACTGGAAATCTCACAGCACTCGTTGGGCTAAAGAACTGCGGCCACACGTGCCAGAATGGTATGTATCCTGGCTTTGGGCTCCATGTCAATGCTCATAGCTTGTTTACCTCATCTAGATTCATGTTGTCCTCAAAATGAAAAGAAGCAGAGAAATTAGTAGGCGCCGGAGGGATATATAGGCTCGAGTTGCAGCACTGACAATTTTAGTGTATGAGCTTATCGGATAACTTTCTCTAATGGCAGGGTGGTGAAGCGCAACTTCGTTTTATAGAATAAGTTGAAGAAGACTTCTCATAGAGCTTCACAAGAACAACAAGTAAGAATTAGGATAATTCTTACTCGTCGTTGTAGCAATGAGAGTTTTGTTCCTTCGCACCCACGCGGATTCTCATCACCACTGGCTTTAGTGAAGTGCGTCTGACCTCAAGCATTTAGCAAAAAAGCACACACGTAAAGAGAGGCACAATTTTTTATTCATTAACAGTAAGAGCATTATCATACTGAGATTATGCTTTAGTTTGCAGCATCGCTACAACGATTTTCAAGTAAAGAGAACAGATGTGTTACCTCTCAAAAAATCCTATATATGGACTTATATAAATTCCCCATATATGGCTACATCAGCCATGAGCATATCAGGCTTTATAGAATATCGCACATATGGACCTCATATAACCTGATATGCCCAATTTTTGATGTAGCCATATATGGGCCTTATACAACCTGATATACCTAATCCCTTGTATCTCCAAATATGGGTGTTGCTTTAAATGGCCATATTATGGGCATCATCTATGCATGGCTATACACAGAGGCATCTATATAAGGCTTAAACTTGGCCTTATATGGATGCTTCTGACCCATACGGATCGTTTATATATTAGCTATTCAGATGAATTCTATACGTGTTGAGCTTGTGTCGCTGGCATAAATTATAGCTTAACAAATCATTCTTTAGCTAGAGTTATAGCTGCTTGGTGTAAGGTCTGAATTCACTCACCATCATCTACAAAACAAAGGTAGTACATATCCCCTCAACAATTCTTGTTCAAGTTATCCTCATTATATCTCGAGTTATACTCAAAAAGTAATTATTAACAAATGTACCTTGGCAACATAAATACAGTTTCTGGTGGGCACATGTCACTGTTAGTCCATTTTCTCTGAATGAATGCATTCTTGGTGTTTAAATCTATTGCTTATTTATCGACACTTTATTTACTTATCTTTTCACTTCATTACCCAGGGCACCAATGACATTACAGTGGAGGAGCGTTTACAAAAAGCAGAGTACAAAAAAGATGCATAGTCAGCCAAACAAAGTATTCGAAGTTGCCTTAATCACAATCTGCAACACAAATTAATATATCAGTAAAAATGTAACACACCCAAGAAAAATGCAACACACTAATTCCTAACATGGAATAAAACAAAAATGTTGGATTGTAGAGGCAATGCTAGAAGGCACTTGGTTCCATTCTCGTATTCTTTGGTAAAAAATAATTTTGAAATATGCCAGTCTTTCAAGTGATTTTTCTTATCTTGAGCCTATGGTCAACACGGTCTGAGACATAGTACTTGGCAAGTAAATATTCCGCTTTATCGATTCCGACTTGACAAAAATAAACAGCATAAAATAATCCAATTTGAGTTTCGTAAAGATATTTTTCACAGTGTGTTTGTTTAAAACTTTTCTCGCGTGTCAATGGAGCATCCATAGTCGGTCAAAACGAAATATTGACTTGCTATTGACTGTATGAACTGCGTGTGCATTTATTAACTTAAATGGTTGATAATCAACTTTTAAGGAGTTCGGTCAAAAGTGATTGGTATGCAAGCTTGATATGTACAAGTATTGTGACTAATGGCCTATAGAACGACTGCTAAAACTGGTGTCTATAGGTCTCTGTGCGCGTGAGAACGGAGGCTCTTAGTGATATTTCTTGCCAACGGGACACTAAAAAATGTCTTTTGTAAACCTAACCCACTTTCCGTTCTGCCATTATTGCATCATTAACGCAACAGCGGTGAAGAGTTCGTTCCGCAGAAATTCTGGCGTAGACGTCTGTGGCTCTCAGTGAAAAGTCGTCTTGTCCATGACCGAAACTGAGAGAATGCAAATAAAGAAATATTATAAATTTTTGATTTCATTGTTGATCAAAATCATGCAGGTCATATGCATGGCAAGCAAGTAATCTGCCTCACAGCTATGCGTCTGCTTGAAAACAAAGCCTTCATAAGTTCCTCTGATTCAAAATGCAAGAAAAATAACTGTCATGCTTAACAAATACACGCATCCTGTCTACAGGTTTCACAACACAACAGTTAATAGCACAGCAATATTGCAAGATACAAGCGTGCCTTGTTGACGGGCATCACAACACGTTATTACAAACGTGACTTCGTTTTCTAAAGACCGTCAACCGTTACAAAAAGCACACACGTTACTACACTTATTCTCTCAAGACTGCGTAGTGGGTGCTTAAATTTTCAAAACATTTTATACCTGTGTCACACGGGCGCGCAAAAAGTCTTTTAAGTAAGCGGTATTTTACAAAGTTGAAAGACTTTTAACAAAGAGGTGTTTGCGGCGCAGACACACGGCAGCAACGATCTCCTTTTAGTGTTAACGTTCGAAGACGCTAGCGAAAGCGTGGCGCTAGCAGTTAAAGGAGAAGCAATAAAAATTAAAACGTTGTATCACAATGTACAAATTAAAGTCTTGTTGCAGTGCTCGTTTCTTCAAATAAATTTAAGAATAAGAGATGAAGAAACACCAATGTGAATGTTTTTTGCACTAGATAAGGAAGCATTCCCATAACTAGCGACGTGCACAAGTCCGTCTGGCACCACTGTGCTTTTATTTACCGTATTTGTTTTTCGCTGCTCTCGGCACGTTATGGGCGACCGTACGGCAGAAAAAGCGAGGATCGCAAGCCTCACGGCCTGCCTTCTCGCTCTGGAAAGCGAGGCAGACGCTGCAAAAGCCGCCAAGGAGAGGATAAAGCAGCGCAAGACCGAGCGTCACCACGTGATATTGCCGACGCGTTGTAGCCTGCTTACGAGAGTAGAAAAGGAAATAACCATTAAAAGAGTTCATTACACCTTCTGCAGGATATGAAATTTGTTTTTACAAAGAGTTTTGGTGACAAAAAAATAAGCATTCGCTCTTTTTTTCCCACCACTCGAAAATTGCTGGCGCCCACTGGTTTCGAGACTACTCATTCGGAGCCGTAAAAGAGATCGACGAACGCCGTTTACGAAAAAGACCGCTTCTGAAAATGAGTTCGCTCTGTGCCGTGTGTCTGCTGTCAGGAACTCCTTTTCGGAAAAAGACCGCTTACTTAAAAGACCTTTAGGTGCCCGTGTGACAGGGGTATTACACACCTAATAATGAGAAGCACGGTCTGCTGGGCGAGTTGGTAATTCATCTTAACTGAGTTGCACGAAAAAACTTGAAGTGCAAAAGGATGACACGTGGACACAGCCCACACAAACAAATGAAATTTTATTGGAGAAAACAGACATATATATGCGATAACGAGAACACATGAGTTGGAAAAAGGAATAGATGAGCAGACATTTAACCATTTTCTTTCACCGTGTGGACATCGTGTGGTGTACGGCACTGCGCTGTCGTGCCGGAAGTGGTATTTAGGGTTCAACAATAGAATTGTGGATCACAAAGCTTCTCTAAAGGTACAAGCATGCTCTAATCAATCATCACGTTGTAGAGAGTGTGGCTGCGTGTTCTTGTTTGATGATACAGTAGTTAAAGTGAGATTCAGGGACACAGTAGCGCAGAAAATCGAAGAAGCGTATCTTATAAACAAAGCTGGTGACTCATGTGTCACGCAACTCGCGGTTATTTCGGCTTGCCGCTGAGATACCTTTTCTGGAAGTGCATCATTGACATAATCTGTCTGCTCATCTAATAATTTTTTTTCACCGCACGTGTTCTCGTAACCGCATATGTATGTCTGTTTTCTCCAACAAAGTTTCAGTTGTCAGTGTGCGCTGTGTCCCAGTTGTCTTGCATTTGTAATTAAATGTTTTTCGCGTAACTGAGTAATAACATAACATCGCTCGTGCTTGAAACTTTTCTACCCCTTTTTACACAAAATGCAGCCATGTGCGAAACCTTCATGGAGACAAGACACTTTCAACGATCTCAATTACGCAGTACTATTCTACAATTGAAAGTGTTTATGTAGCATCGTAAAAAGCACACACTGAGTGGTTGAATTACGCATAAGAAACAGGATATTGCTATCGAGTTCAACTCTGAAAAACTGGGCTTACTGATCTTAATGGTACCCCAGTTTTTCACACAGTAGCAAGCCCTAATGCATCAGACCTGTTTATTTGTTGGCTTGCGTTAAACTATCTACAGTTATCATGGATTAAATTGTGACATCACAGTATTTTGTGTAACTGTGTATGCAGGTATGTACAACTAATCAAGATAACCACGCGGTTTTGACACACCTGTAACGATAATGTTGCCTGTGATCTACGCACTTCAGTCAAGTTCACACTTATACCACTCGAATTGTAGAAGTTGGAAACAAAATTACGGGCTATTCCTGAGTTTTTCCGCTTCGATCCATGAGCATTGCACCCTGCTTTGAAGAACCAAACTAGCGAAAAACATTTTCACTGCGTGTCCTTATCAAAACACACATAAATATAAAAAACAAGGGGAAGTAGACGAAGAAACACAAATTCAGACGCAGGACAAATTCCAACGCGGGCTCATATATCTCAAGACACCCTTGAAGTTGGACATATGCAACTGTTTTTTATTTTTAATTGTGCAAGTTGAAATTCATAATTGGTCATGCCGCACGCGTTGAAATGAGAAAAATACAAGACAAGTATATATACACCAAAATATTTATGAAAAGTACAATAGTACGAAACCCATATTTTTTCGGTGCAGAGCTTTCGAATAAATAGAGCACTGTCTGGAAGAAATAAAAAAAGTGTTGTCGTGTCACCTAAAACAAAACAACCTAATGACGTAACCACAATTAGTATGAAGTTATTTACTCAGGAAGCATTCAATGCGCTATGTTTATGAGTTATCCTAATATTGGCAAACAATTTGCGGAAGTAATCAAAATGATGAAGTTACCTTAACATTTAACCTAGACTTGTCTTTCAAGGAGCCTGTTAATCCTGATAACCTATTCACAGCTTAAAGCCACCAGGTACATTCGTACTGCTTTTGCAAGAAGTTGTGAACGAACACTTGCCCGAAAGCATGGGTGTCTATTTTTTTTTAACCAAAAGTTGACGATCGCCAATCCAGCGGCGTACACACACACGCGCACTCAAAAACAATTCCACCTCCATCGACAACTTTGGCACATACAGCGAAGTAGACTGCTGAGAGCTGCATGATTATCTTGTGTAAATTGGAGCAGTAGTTGAACACGAAATAAGAGCAAGAGGAGCGAAAAGTGACAAACTTGATCAGCACTGCATCCATGACTCCGGCGAGCGAAAAGAAACAATGGCACGGATGGATACAGTGCAGGCTTAATAATGTAAGCTACATTACCCCTTGAGATCAATTATTTACGCGCTTTTCCACGGAATTAAATTTTCCTGAGCTTATCGGCGAACGAAGTTTATTGCTTAACAATTATTGACGCAATACTATTACCATGCGACTGAATAATTACACAAACTATTTTATTCTTCACTACTTGAAATGGGCCGCGACAGTTTTTTTCCTACTGTGCAGACCAACTGCTGTAGACTGGGCTGGGCTGGACGGCACCTACGTGTGCTTCTTCGAACAACGTTCTCCGAATTTTCGACCCCTCCTACTGGCGCCCTTTTTTTGTATTTTTACTTTGTGCACCCCTTGCAAACTTGCCAAACAGCTGCAGTTTGGTAAGGCGAGTTTTTGGGACAATGGACGACAACTTCCGCCCGCGGGCCCAGAAAGCTGCACGTGCATTATATTTGAGACAGGCATTCCGTGAAGCTGAAATCACTGCTTCGTGTACGCTGGCTACCAAGATGCGTTGCTGCCAGATTTTCACCTTATCTCTCAAGCATTTATATAATAATAATAATAATAATAATAAGAATAATAATAATAAGATAATAATAATAATAATAATAATAATAATAGACTAATAATAATAACAATAATACTAATATAATATTATTATTATTATTATAAAATATTATTATTATTATTATTATTTCTAATAATGATAATATAATATCCTTAATCAACAAACCAATCATCAATCCACCACCTTTAGCGTATCCAGGAACAACCTTGGGGTTTTTTGTGCTGGCACACGCAAAAATAAAACAAAGTTAAAAAACAGTACATTACAGACTCTCCACAGAAAAGCAAATCAATAAAGAGAGCAAAATTGTGCAGTCGGAAAGAAACCAACGCACAAGGAGAACAACAATTAAAACAGTACATATTCATGTAATGGGACTGAAAATAATGTGGAATATACGCAACCATGCAGAAGGCATCCAAAATGATGGAAAAGTGAAGAATCTGTGCCTGAGCAAATCTACGTTAGGGCAGGGCCGCCCTCACTGACAAAAATTGACTGTAGAGTATAAAAACATAACGAATTAAGAAAGTTGACTTTGCAGAGATTCGGTATTACGAAAAGGATAGAGTGTTGTAAGAAGCTGGCAGGTACATGCAATGGTTGATTCTCTCTTACGCGGAGTTTGAAAATGATTACAACCGAGAAGGGCAGAATATCTCACCCTGAACTAGATTGTACAGAAATAACAGCACAGCGTGATTTGGTCGGCCGCTAAGTGCCGGCAAAGATAATATTCTAGCAGTGTTGAAAAGATTCTTGTGAAACGATGAGGGCAAGTGCTTATGAATATTTTCTGGACTTACCCAATGGCGTTACTGCTGGACTTAGCAAGGGCATTCCAGATCAAATATGCATATGTACTCAAGTTGAGCACGACAAATCACAGTGTACAATACGTAGAAAGCTGTAGGAGAACCGGATTTTCGAGAACTATTCTGCCAACAGGGAGAGAACAAAGGCCTCGCATGGCAGCACATTTGATGCAAGTAGACAAAATTTCGCATGCTATTTCGCAGACAAAATTTCGCATGCAAGATTATTGGCCTCATCAATCTTACATAACAACACAGTATTGACATAGCATGGAACCAACACGTAGGACGTTTTGTGAGATACAACAACAACAACAACAACAACAACAACAACAATAATAATAATAATAATAATAATAATAATAATAATAATAATAATAATAATAATAATAATAATAATAATAATAATAATATACTCTCAAAGGATTCTAACATGGCCAAAATATCTGGTCACATTGACGGAAATAGTAGTGTCCGGGTGCCCATGAGTCCGTGTACGCGAGTGCATAATTGCGCATTTGATTGATTGATATGTGGAGTTTAACGTCCCAAAACCACTATTTGATTATGAGAGACGCCGTAGTGGAGGGCTCCGGAAATTTAGACCACCTGGGGTTCTTTAACGTGCACCCAAATCTGAGCACACGGGCCTACAACATTTCCGCCTCCATCGGAAATGCAGCCGCCGCAGCCGGGATTTGAACCAGCGACCTGCGGGTCAGCAGCCGAGTACCTTAGCCACTAGACCACCGTGGCGGGGCATAATTGCGCATTTTTGTGGGTATGTACCGGTATACATAATTTATAATTAAATGCACCACAGTGTTAGTGTTAAAAGGATATGTTCGCAAGAAGATTTAATTATTATGCGGCTTCATCGCAAAGTTCTGTTTACATAATCTAGAATTTGGCTTAGGCATCACGCCAGCTCTCATTCACAAAATTGTGTCATAATAATTGTATTCGGAATATGACGAAAAGTGTGGAACGAGAAGTATCGTAACAGGAAAAAGAGTGTTTACAAATACGGAACTATATATAATATTCGGCGAAGGAGAGTACAATTTACTCTACTATGGAAAAGCGTTGACCTATCTTGGTACTGAAATCCTGAGCTACGTGTTTAGAAATATTAGTTAACGATGCACTGCTACATATTGAGTGATTTATGGGGTTTATCAACCCAAAATTGCCACATAGTTATAAGAGACGCAATAGTGGAGGGCTGTGGAAATTCAACCACCTAAGGTTCTTCAACCACATGATGCAAACGCCGCAGTTCTTATTAATAGAGCACCAAACATGCGTGGACATCAAGCTTAAGTTGCCCCACAAAACCTCAATTCTCAATCTGGTTGTACTGCAGAACAGTGGAACGCATTCAGATCACTGTATTCTTAACGCAGACATTGAAAACTCTCGAAGACGCAAATGATGTTTCCATTCTATTCTTTATTCAAACATTAACATGGTGCAAAAGCACGAGGACCAATCAGATTTGCCTTTAAGAGTAAAATGTGAGGGCGATTGGGCCCGCTCAACATAGAAATTCAGTTTTTGGTACATGCCTCAGCCGTGAGGGCGAAGCACCTAAATTTTGGCAGATATATTAATGTTGGACCTTTCAAAGCGGATACCAGTCGTGCTTAAATGGCCACGGTGGTGGCATGTCGCTAAGTGTGAAAAAAAAAGCAGGAAAAACGGCCATGCAATTTCTTTATTATATGAAGACAAAAAAAGATCTGTTGTCTCCCACTGTGTCATGATTCAAAGATATGTCATGGTATTTCAAATATTATCATGTCATGGTACTTCAAACCCATAATTTTGTGTCCCTTTGGCTTACACTATCGAAATATTCTCTACGTTTTGAGTGGCTGCTCTTCTAGCCTGGAAAATCGTTTTAAGACTTGCGTCGCACTGCAACACTCATTTACGCATGTTACGTGATCGGTAATTCCCTACTCTTGGGCTAGCTCCTACACTAGCTAAGGAGGTAAGGTGTTGAGGTTCGGAATCGATGTCCCTCGATGACTTGAGTGCTCGGTGGCAGCAGGGAAAAAAAAGCCGTGGTCCGGTGAAAGGACGCATCAATGCGGCACTTAGGCACCTGCCCGGGCCCGAACCCGAATTTCCGCTCTTATATTACATCCAAACAACCTCTTTTCCACTCTCGGTGGAACAAAGGGTCTCCACACAAGCCAATCGCACGAAGGGGCTCACATCGCCACAACCAATCGATGAAACACCTTCAAAACAGACTCTGCATTGGTAAAAAATCACAGAATATCCAAGGCGTGCATGATGATGAGTAGGGCGAAGCATCCGTCATCCGACCGCGTTTCCGTCCATCTGTTCTTTCTTGCTTCAGTCTGTCTGTGCGTGCGTCCTAGCGAGCATCATGCGTTCGTGCGTCCAACTGTACGTCCATGCGTTCTTCCATGCCTCCGTTGAAGAGTCAATCCCTGCGTTCATCTGTGCGTCCATCTGTCCATCCGTGCGTGCGTCCATCCGTACGTCCGTACATCCTTCCATCTATGCACCGGTCTCTGCGTCAGTTCGTGCATCTCTGTCTGTCCGTCCGTGAGTCCACCCATCCGTCCGTATTTCTAGTGAACACTCCAGGCAGCACCTTCTGACATCTTTTCAGGACATATTCACTACATATGTACCACCATTCAGCGCATATTACGAAGACTAAATGAGACGTGGCACGGCCGGCCTAGAGGAGCGGCACGCGCACACTCTCTTATGACCTGCTCTTCCTATGTAGTTCCCACCTTTTACCGCTGCTAGTTCATGGCTCTGCTGCCTAATCCTCACTAAGCCTTGCTAAAATTGAAGAGGTTACGGCCAGCGAGCTTAAAGTGGCAACTTTTACTGGCCAGATGGTGCTCGAAGCGCGTCCCCCTGCTCCAAGTTTTTATATAAAGCATCCAATTCAAGCCAAATTTATTGGAGAAAAAGTCACCGATATTTGTTTTGGTAGGTTATTTCATCGGAAACAACTATATATTTATGTATGATTTACGTGCGCGGGTTTTCTTGTCAATTCAAATAAGTGCGCGAGGGCCGCTCCTCCAGTCCAGCTGTGGAGGTGACTGCGTACTACTACTACCACTACTGCTACTATTACTACATACATACATACATACATACATACATACATACATACATACATACATACATACATACTTACATACATACATACATACATACATCACGGACGCACGACCCACGAATCAAAGGGATACTGAACAAGTTATGGAAGAAATTGAGAAACTTCGACATACCACTCGGAAGATGCCACTGCTTCGATAAACGGAGTTTGTTTCTCCTATTTTTGAACAGTTGTTTATATACTTGATTAAATGTGAGCGCGCGGTGACTGCTCACCAGCGAGAGCAGTGACGTCGAACTCACCGAAGCGTACGCAGGATGTACGTATTCTTGTCCTCCTCTTCCTTTTCTGCTCTTATCATTTCACTCCACTCTTTCCCTTCCACAAAAGCGCTGGCGCTTTGCCCCAGCAAGAAGCATTGTTCGCTGCTGTTGCTGTTCATACCTGTACTAGGAACCGAAGTAGAAGATGAGCGAGTCGAGAGGCGTGGGCGATGACTGGTTGGCTTGCCAGTTTCGGGTGAGTTTGATGTCACCAAACGTCACCCCCTCTAGTTCATTACGCAGCCGCCAGACGCGACAGTTTGCAAAAAAAACGCACTAAATTCATTATTTTCCCGTAGTTTCTGCTTGGAATGAAGGTTGTCTCTATCGATTTCGTGATCCAATCTCTATATTTGGCTGGAAATATTGCGGCAACCTTGGGATAGATAAAAATCGGATGTATGCACTAAGGGCATAACTACCAATATGGATAGGATAGTTAAAATAGCGGAGGAATTTTACAGAGATCTGAACAGTAGCCGGGACAAACACAACTTTAATACTTTAATAACTAGCAGTAACCCAGATGACACCCCACCAGTAATGATAGAAGTCAGAAAAGCTTTGGAGAGCATGCAAAGAGACAAAGCTGCTGGTGATGATCAGGTAACATCAGATCTGCTGAAAGATGGAAGACAGATTCTGTTAGAAAAACTAGCCACCTTGTTTACGTGGTGTCTTCTAACGGGAAGAGTACCAGAGTCTTGGAAGAACGCCAACATCATCCTAATACATAAGAAAGGAGATGACAAGGAAATGAATTACTACAGGCCGATTACCTTGCTCTTTGTAGTATACAAGCTATTTACAAAGGTAATTGCTGACAGAGTAAAGAAAACATTAAAATTCAATCAACCAAAGGAACAAGCAGGATTTCGAACAGGCTACTCAACCATTGACCACATTCATACTACCAATCAGGTAATAGAGAAATGCTCAGAATATAACCAACCACTATATATAGCCTTCATAGATTACGAGAAGGCGTTTGATTCAGTAGAAATATCAGCCGTCATGCAGACACTGCGGAATCAGGGCGAAGATAAAGTATATATAAACATCCTAGAAGAAATCTACAGGGGCTCAACTGCTACTATAGTGCTTCATAAAGGAAGCAACAGAATACCAATCAAGAAGGGTGTAAGGCAGGGGGACACAATCTCCCCATTGCTATTTACCGCGTGCTTACAGGAGGTTTTCAGATGCGTAGAATGGGAACAGTTAGTGATTAGAGTCAATGGAGAGTACCTTAGTAGCCTGCGCTTCGCCGATGACTTTGCATTGCTGAGTAACTCAGGGGACGATTTGCAACTCATGATTACGGGGTTAGACAAGAAGAGCAGAAAGGTGGGTCTTAAAATGAATCTGCAGAAAACGAAAGTAATGTACAACAACCTCGCAAAAGAGCAGCGCTTCAAGATAGGTAATAGTGCACTTAAAGTGTAAAAGACTATGTCTACTTAGGGCAGGTAATAACCACGGAGCCGAACCACGAGATTGAAGTAACTAGATGAATAAGAATGGGGTGGAGCACATTTGGCAAGCACTCTCAATTTACGACAGCTAGATTGCCACTATCCCTCAAGAGGAAGGTATATAAAAGCTGTATCTTGCCGGTACTTAGCTACGGAGCAGAAACCTGGAGACTTACAAAGAGGGTTCAGCTTAAATTGAGGACGACGCAACGAGCAATGGAAAGAAAAATGGTAGGTGTAACCTTAAAAGACAAGAAGAGAGCAGAGTGGACTAGGGAACAAACGGGGGTTAAGGATATCATAGCTGAAATCAAGAAAAAGAAATGGACATGGGCTGGGCATGTAGTGCGTAGACAGGATAACCGCTGATCGTTAAGGGTAACTAAGTGTATTCCCAGAGAAGGCAAGCAGGTTAGGGGGAGACTGAAGGTTAGGTGGGTAGATGAGATTAAGTAGTTTGCGGGTATAAATTGGCAGCAGCAAGCACAAGACCAGGTTAACTGGCGGATCATGGGAGAGGCCTTTGTCCTGCAGTGAACGTAGTCTGGCTGATGATGATGACGATGATGATGATGATTGCGGCAAAATTTTTAGTATTCCTTTAAAGAGCTTTGCACCTAAAACCACGTTACCAAATCCAACATGCGAGGGGATACGTTCTATGTGCAAAGCGTGCTGTCACTTTGTAGAAGACTAGTAGAACTAGGCTTCGTAGAAGCCTCCTTAAGCACGATGAGCACATGGTCAGGCCCTGTGTCCAAACGATGTGTACATGCGACAGCAAGGCGCCGCGCCATCTCAAGAACACTCGGTAATGACGTATAGCAGGGGTTGGGGGAGGAACAAGTTTATCTGCATGCTCGAAAAGCCGTATTGTCACCAGAAAGTGCGTGCCTCTCTCGATCAGCATAGTGGTCGCGTCCGTGCGGCATTCTCAGTCAACAAACGTGAATGCCAAACTGTGCACTTAAAACCGGACGACCACGCTTGGCCTGGTTCTTGCAAGGGGCGTTTCCGGGTAGGCTTTCTTCATTTTGTCCCAAACTAGGTCGACTTCTGCTCGTGACCCGTGTCGAGGCTCTGCTAGGTCGAGGCTCTGCTCGTGACCCGTGTGAGCGACGGCGTCTCATTTGTTCTACGCAATGGGCTTCCATGCTCCACTTCGCGGAACCAATTGGCATCATTAGTTGATAGGTCCAAAATTCAATCCGTGCTTTAGAGAAGTCGCATAACATTCAGCACACAATAACACGCCACTTCACATACCACTCAATAACTGTGATAGAAAAGTAGCAATCGCAAAAATTGAAAGCTCCAACACCAAGGCTGCACCACAGATAGCCACAGCGTCAGAAGCATTCCCATTCCTTCACAACCACAACTACAACTCTGGCGGTGACCACTGGCTCCATACGAAACTGAGAACCATTTTAATTACCATAAGAAGTATTCAAATATTCCTGTGTATGGCAATAAAAAAAGCGTGAAAACATGCATTGTCGTCTCGAGCTAACGTTTCGAGCAGTGGACTCTAGTGTTCTTCAAAGCTAAAGGCTTCTTCACATGTCATGCAAAGAGCGAGAAAGTTCGTTATAATCGGACCATTCGCCCTGTTGGCAACCGCCGCTAATGTTTGTTTTCTTTCTCATGGACTGCAAATGCTCTGCTTGATATGATTGGTTGATAGATATGTGGGGTTTAACATCCCAAAGCCACCATATGATTATGAGAGACACCGCAGTGGAGGGCTCCGGATATTACAACCACCTAGGGTTCTTTAACGTGCACCAAAATCTGAGCACACGGGCCTACAACATTTCCGCCTCCGTCGGAAATGCAGCCGCCGATGCCGCGATTCGATCCCACGACCTGCGGGTCAGCAGCCGAGTACCTTAGCCACTAGACCACCGCGGCGGGGCGGCAGCAGTTCTTGGACGTGTCACTAAGAGCCACGAACCTTTCCCGGGAACGCCAACGATCACGTTGACACATGGCTCAAGCGCTAAGGCGGGTAAGCCAATACAACAAAGGGGATGCCTCCTCCCAGCTGCCTCGTGTGGTTTTTTACCTAACTGACGTTGAACTCGTTTGGTACGAAAACCATGAAGACATACTCGCGATGTGGGAACGCTTTATTGCTAAGATAATGAAGTGTTTCAGTAACACTCCTGCACAAAAGAAGCTTGCACAGCAGATTCCTGTACAAAAGGCTTAGTTGCCCAGTAAGAACTGTAAAATGCATACAGAAGAGATTTCAAGGCTCTGTAGGCAAGAATATTACAGCAAGTCTGAAGAAGACAAGGTGGTATTGAAAAGTAATGCTGTGGATGTCTATATCTTTTTCTAAGAAAAAAAATTCTGAATTTCGTGTGAGATCTCATTAGACACAGTCGAACATTTTAGACATTGAAGCAGCGCAGAATAACGACGAATTTTGCTCAATTGGCCAATGTCGCACTAGTGGCCAGCGTAGAAACTGTACCACCTCTTGACCTAGCTACAACCGTCCGTCAGTTCGTTCGATAAGAGCCAGCCAGACAAGAAAGCATGATGCGTGAAGTGGCTTGCGGCTCTCAGTGCCATTTTCCTCAAGACGTGGCCACCTCGCAGCTGGAGGATTTAGAGAGTCAATCCGTCAACGCGGTCGTTTTTCCAGAATCTCGGTGTTGCTATCGCTCAAGCCAAGACTTCGCTCAAGCCAAGACCAGAGGCCGCCGCACCCTCAGCACTACCGTAACGAACGACCTTACCACCGGCCAGCGAACGATTATGTTGTTCGTCACACTCACGCAAATTACCATGCCAACATGCCAGATCACGTCGAGGCGCAGCGACGACTTCACCCAGCTTCTGTAAGCTACAAATTTGGCGTGACCAGTCAGATATCAAGGTACTGCGATCGCTCATGATTACCACGCTATGAATGGCGGCCACCCTGGAATCAGCAGCCCGGTGTTTCGACTTTTTGAGAACACTAGACAAGCCAACCACAACCCAACAGCAGCTTCCGGCAGGGGCACTTCCGCAACACTTCTGCGGCCTCCAACCAAAGTGTGACACCACCTCCAGCACCTCGACTTCACCGGTCGCAATCGCCCTGTTGCCACTACCCGTCCCCACATGAGGAAAACTAGGCAGGGCGGCCGCTGGGGGTGAGCTCGCTAATGGTTCGCTGCAAGAAAAGATACCTCCACCGGTGTTTATGTTTAAAAACAGAGTGCTATTTTTTAATGCGTAGATGCAGTGACTTTGGTGGACAGCAGAGCCAAGGTGTCGCATTTGAAAGAAATTTACGTAGCGCGAGGCGAAAAACGAACCTAAATAAATTTCTACATAGCTACATAAATTTCTTTCAAATGTTTCACCAACAAGCCCACATCGCCACTCCTGCGAAGGTGTCGATCATGAGTGCTGCGTTCAAAGCTCATTTGGGACGAAAAGTCATGTTTTTTTTGTGGGAGAAAGCGATATCGTTCTGAAGCGTGGGTGGCAACTCGCTGTGTCCGATTGATGTTTGTACCGTAGAAGTGTCACTGAGTCACTGTCATCAAGTGTTTGTGACAGAATTCACGGCTCTTAGACAGAGCACGCATAACATCAATCTGGGCATAGATTTCCAGCGAATGTGTGGGGCCACTGTAGATTGTCGAAATGGTGAGGTTATCATCAGTGACCTTGTTTCTCATGGACTAATCAAGAATTCGGGCAAGAAAAACGGTGCGCTATGAATCCAGGATGGTACCGTTGTTTCAGCCTTCAGTGCTGTATGCGTTCTAGTAGTTTCTTCGCATATTAACTACAACAATATTAGGTTCGACGCACTAGTGGAGCCTTTCCACCTAAGTTGTATAAAGAAGGACACGTTGGTACGCCACCGCATAGTCTCAGTGAGGGAAGGTCGTTCAGAACGTTGGACAATAAAATGTTCAAATGAACTGGTGCTTTCACAAGGAGGACTTAGGCTAGCCTCGCTTAAGGAATACTCACCGACGACAGTAGCTGTCCTCAGTGACGTTCGACATGATGACCAAGTGACCGCTTGCTCAGACAGTTCAAACATTTTACCAATGATCGATAAGTCACAGACTGCCGACAAGTGCTGTATGCTTGTGGACGTTCTAATAAAGTACTTGTAAGCTTTTGATTTCTCCCAGAGATTTCATAATCCTTTGATTTTTTCATGTCATACACGCCACAGGATAAATGCAAAAACAGCACAGCCGATCTAACAAAAACCACACCGAGTATCGCCGTTTGAGCGCAAGATAACAGACAATAAAGTGCGTGAAATGCTCCCAAAGGGCACCATTCAAGAATCATCGAGTCGTTAGGCGGCTCCCGTGATTCTTGTGGAAAAGAAAGATGGTACCTAGACATTTTGTGTCGACTATCACCGTTTCAACTCCATCACGAAAAGAATGTTTATCCTTTTGCACGAATTGATGACGCGTTGAACTGTCTCTATTCGGTGTCCTTTTCGTCTATCTAATTACACTCCGGCTACTGGCAGATCCCGGTGCATACAGTGGACAAGGGAACGACTGCTTTGATAACTGCAGACGGACTTTATGAATTGAACGTGATGTCGATTGAATTATGTAATGCTCCTGCCACATTAGAAATGTTCATGGATACGATTTTGCGTGAACTAAAATGGAACGTCTATTTATGCTACCTAGATGAGATTGTGATTTTCAGGCGCACAATTCGTGAGCTCAACGAACGCGTTGACTTTGCTCTGGCATTCATCAGAAGCGCTGGCCTTGTTCTTAATTCGAAGAAGTGTCATTTCAGTGAGCAAGAAACCTTGATACTTGGGCACCTCGTGAACAAAGTTGGCATCAGGCTCAGTAACGTATGCAGGCTAAAACATCACTGGCGCAAACTTTAAAAAAGACGAAGGAAAAGACACGAAAGAGCGCACACTCGCAACTGACATATTAAACCGAAGCTCATCTTATGAAACCCTCACGCATGCGTACAACCACACGAAAAACTCGAACAACTATCATCACAGCCTATCAGATAAAAAGCAAATTCATTACTATACAACGACAGGGACGGAATACTGATACATTGTTTGCCAAATTGCCTAATATACATCGTCTCTAATATACATCAGGCTTGACCCAAAGAATACAGCAGTTGTGGAGGCTTGCAAACCACCTCACTCAACGAAAGAGCATCTTAGCTTCCTAGGCTTGTGCTCGTACTTTCGCCGATTTATTCCCTTAATCGCTGACGTTGCCTTCCCCTTGGACAGTCTGCTACGGCAACTTGCTAGTTTTCAATGGAAACATGGCTGCGAGATGTCCCTCAATTACCTGAAGTTCTTACTCACGTCGCAGTGCATTCTCCAGCACTTTGACCATTCTGCGCCGACCAAAGCTCGTACTGACGCCAGTGGCATTGCCATAGGTGCAGTTTTAGTACAACGCTGCAATGAAAAGGAACATGTCATTGCATATGCCAGTAGATCTTTAGGTAAACTGGAACAGAATCACACAATGACTCCACAAGAATGCACTTGTCTTCGCTGTACAGCGATTTGTTCATACCTCTACAGTCATCCCTTGCAAGTAGTCACAGTCTATCAATCTTTCTGCTGGCGTGTAAGTCTTCGGGACTGGTCGGGCCGCTTTACACGCTGGGCCCTACGCTTGTAGGAGCATGAATTCACGGTATCATACAAGAGCGGTAGGAAGCAGGCTGATGCTGACTGACTTTCGCGGCTTCCGCTTACTACAACACTTCGCGATGCCGACAATGACAATCACCTCATTGCGTCAGTCACTCCTATATTTCCGGACACGACCACCTTTGAAAATGAGCAGCGGAAGGACGTCAGCTTGGAGCCGTTATTTGCTTACGCACGAGCGTCCACTTTGGGAGCACGCTTTTGCGTTCGTCAATGATTACTTTACAAGAAGACCTTCTCGGTCACGGGTTCCCGCTTCTTGCTATGGGTTCCGGACACACTCCGTTCTTCTGTTCTACGCGCCATGCATGACGACAGAACTTCGAGTAACCCAGAAACGAGGTGAACATGGACTCCATCGTACACAGGAGCAATTTTACTGGCCACGCATGCGCCAGTCAATTGAGCAGTACGTGGCCAGTTGTACTCAATGCCAGACGAGAAATCAGTCACGACAGCTCCGGCCGGACTACTACAGCCTGTGACGCCTTCAAGCACTTCATTTGAGCAAGTTGGCGTAGACCTCGTGAGTGCTTTTCCGCGCTCGGCAATAAGCAACCAATGGATTGTAGTGTGCGCCAATTGTCTTACCCGCTATTGCGAGACGGCCACCCCTGCCATCTGCGACTGCTGGCCAAGTATCCTCCTTTCTCCTGCACTCTATTATACTATGCCACAGACCTCATCGCGTCAAATAAGTGACCGTGTCAGTTGATTTATGGCAGACGTTGTCGAGGAGCTGCTCCGTACGTGTGGCTTCGAACTTCTACATTCAAAACCTTACCATCCAGAGACGAATGACCTTACTGAACGCACAAACTGGACACTTGAAAATATTCTCCCAACGTACGTGGCGTCTAATCATAAAAACTGGGACGACGTCTTACCATTCATCACGTACGCCTTCAAAACTGGCCACTACGAGACTACCAGCCACAGCTATTTCATGCTTCTTGATGTTCGACCCCCTCGTTATACCCTGGACAGCACCTTTTCGTTTTATGACAGTGACGATCCTTCTTTAGTTGAAACACTTTGCGTTGCAGAAGAAACTCGCTGTCTTGCCCGCCTGTGTAGTACAGCTTCGCAAGACCGCCCAAAGCTCCGCTAAGACAGCAAGCATCGCCACTTCACATACGAACCAGGAGACCTTGTCCTGGTGTGAAAGCCGATGCGCAAGCGTGGCTTGTCTACATAAGTCATTGTCCGCTACACTGGCCAGTTTGTTGTTTTTGAGCGCTTCAGTGCAGTCGATTATAAAATAGCATGACTAACAGCTAGTGGAAGACGATCCACTAAGACTGAGTTCACTCTTGTGGCTCGCCTCAAAGTTTTTAGACTGGGGCACGTTGCATAAAACGTGTGGTGCGCCTTTTTTATTGAAACAGAAAATAAACGAAGGAGTTTTCGTCACCGTTATTTGGCGGCGGCTACAAATAATTGAAACAAATAAAAATACGAAAAAAACAATAGCATGTATACATATATACAGTCCTACATTGGTGAGAGCAAAAGCTCTCCTATATGGATAGAACAAACACGGAGAAGACACGCTCACTTTTTCCTTTTGTCCGCTCAGTATTCGTCACAAATCTTCGTTTTTTCGAAGAATGGTTGCAGCAACTTCACTGCTTTGCTGTTTGTTTTGAATGGCTATGGACCTAGCATTTTATTCAACCCGATTGGTTGCTGAGAATCTAACCTATGCAGTTCTTGTTCTAGTTGCCTTCGGTGTGTGTCGTGTATCGGATAGTCGATCAAGATGTGACGAATATCATCGTCGTCGTGGCCGCATGAGCATGCTGACGATGTTGCACGATGAATACGAAGTAGGAAGTGCTTTGTGTAAGCAGTTCCGAGTCGTAGGCGATGAATGAGTGTGTCGTTACATCTTGGGAGGTCACGGTATAATTGGTATTCAACATTAGGATCAACAGAATATAGAATCATTCCTTTGTTTTGTCTGTGAACCAGGTAGACAGGCATAACTCACGTTTTGTTCTTAAAATTCTATTTACATCTTATTGAGATACCGGAATGAGGCACGTTTGCGTAGAATTATGAGCGGTTTTCACCAACTCAACCGCCATTTCACTTCCCTTAATTCCCCAGTGACTGGGGACCCACTGAAATGCCACTCGTTGATTCGACTTCGTAACTTCTGAGAGCTCCTTTAGTATAGCGTATACTATACGCCCATCAATGTGTCTTGAAGTGGCACACATGCCAGGGCTGCCGGAGAGTCTGTAAATACCACCCACTTTCTTCGTGTCGGTGACAGTTTAATAAAGCTTATGGCTAGCAAAATCGCTGCGAGTTGCGACATTTGTTGAAGAAGAGAAGTGGCCCAACCGACATGCATATTCTTCGTGCGATTCCGGAATTATGAATGCTGATGTCGCTGTCTCTTTGGTGACGGAGTCGTCAGTGTACACGTGAGTGTATACTTGGTACCTGTCAAACAGATGATGTGATGCCAACTGCTGAACGGCCACGGTTGGCACTTCATGTTTGCGGCACGTCCTTCTATTGACGTTTCACTAGTTGGTAGCTCAAGCAGCCATAGAAGGGTAGTTTTGGTCCAGTGGCCAATGTGTCGACACAGGAAGCCGGGAATGTTCTGTTGGTACACATGGTGTATTTGCGCTCCAGCACGGTTCACGATTTTGGATATGAGTGGATGGGAAGGGTGTTGCGTGACTAGACGAAAAAGATGCCGACATGTCTCCACAATTCTAATTACTATAAAGTTGGGTTTTCTGGGCTCTGCCAGTGTCAAAGAACTTGATGTTGCCTGTGGAACCCCCAGACATATGCGTCAACTTCGTGCTTGTAACAGCTGAAGTCGGTGTAGTGACGTCTGAGAGATGTGGAGAACTGGCGCAGAGTAGGCATTTTTCTGTCGGATTAGTGCACAATTAACGTGGAGGAGAGACGCTGATGTACCGCCCCATTTTGTTCCCGTGATGCGGACGTATAACATTTAAAGTGCTGTTCACTTGATTTTCTGGATCAGCAATATGCTGACTCCATCTGAGTTGGCTATCCAAGGTAACGCCAAGGAAGCGATGCTTTCGTGCGATTTCGATTTTCTGTCCATCCAGAAAAAGCTTCAAGTTTTTCACTCTTTTTCTCGTGAATGGCAGAACTACAGATTGGCGTGAGAAATCTGCATGCCTCGCTCTTTGAGGTAATCACTTATTGCGTCTAGTCCTTGTTGAAGCCGTTGTTCGATCACTTCCAGTGATTTGTGAAACGTCCATATGCATATGTCGTCTGCATACATGAATATGTTCAAGGCTTCGGGCAGTACTTCTGGAAGACCTGCGATTGCAGCATTTAAAAGAAGCGGGGCTTAGAACGCTTCCTTGGGGGTACACCTCTGCTCATTGTTGAAGCGATCGCTGTCTTCGTTATTGGTTGAAATATATATTTGTCTGTGACATAGGAAGTTGGCGATCCATTGAAGGATACGACCGTGAACCCCTGTTGAGGTAAGCCCGTGCAGCACAGAAAGGTGGCTCACAGAGTCGGACGCCTTCTTAATATCTATGAACGCCTGCAACAGCCAAGTTTCCACAGCTATTCTCATGTTCTACAAATGTAACGAGGTCGAAGACGCAGTCCATGGTACATCGCCGTCGTCTGAAGTCAGCCATCTGTTCTGGAAGTAAGTTGCTAGCGTCAATCCACCACTGTAATCTTCTGTCAACCATTTTTTTCCATTACTTTAGATGCACAGCTTGTGAGGCTGGACTGGTCGGAATGAGTCAGCGAAATCGGTGATTTACCAGGCTTCAGGTTGTGGGACGATTCTCGAGACCTTCTAACACATCGGAACGTACGCCTTCATGTGCGGTGCGCTGCATCTGTGAAGGAGGAAATATTACCTCGTGTATGTGCTGGACTGGTAAGAGGGAACAAAAGTGTGGACATTGGAAGAAGATCGCTCCGTAGCTTTGTCCTGTGTGGCCTCGCCTTTCCAGCCGTCTGATCAATGAACCCCCACACTCCTACTTCAGACGAAACAATACTACTTAGTTTTCAAGTACGGTAGCAGAAAGCGTGCGTCATTTAGGAAGACTTGTCAATCTCTATTCCCTTTAAAATGCCTAACACCGGTCAATGCCAGAACAAACACGTCGCCGCCATTCCATTCCTATTTCGATGGGTCTTGATAAAAAAAAATTCTCCGTCACTGCCTTCAGAATGAACAATTTCCAACATTGTGGTAGAGCGCCGCAGGCAACTGCGGTGGAAGTGTACTGCCCTTTTTTTCGCTGCGACTGAATTCGCAGCACGGAAATCACTTTACTTTTTGTGTCATGTAAAACTAATCTTTCCCTTCGTGCCGCATTCTTGTATAAGGAAACATGCAAATTTACACCGATGCTTACCTTTCCTATGTTTTTGCTGCTGATGATGACTAAAAATGTCTGAGCGCCAGTAATGCGTGGGCCTTCAAACATAAGTTGGTAGAGCGCATCTGATTTTTCGGACACTTCACGCGATACGTTAAGGCAACTCCTCCCATTACATGGCATTCATAGAGTATATTTCTTCCTATTCACTTTCTAGCAACGTTGTCACTGTTGAAAAGTGTGTGCTCGCACAATAGAAGGCCGGTGTTTTCTTCTTTACTGACGCCGAAAGTTAGCACGATTTATTTTAAGTGCATCTTCACTATATCTTCGGTCACGGACTACACTAAATGTTCACTCACAACCAATGGCGCTATAGGAAATGAGCCCATTAACACTACCACGCTACTACTGCTACTACTACTCCTACTACTGCTACTACTACTACTGCTACTATTACTACTACTACTACTACTACTACTACTACTGCTGCTGCTGCTGCTGCTGCTTCTGCGAACGCTTCTACTAATAATAATTACAGCAATAATGTAAATACTGCCCGGCATCACAAAATTTTGCTAACAGTTTCTCACCAAGCAAGGACATCTTTCAGCAAAAAATTGTCCCCTTATCTGCGAATTGGCCCCGTATCTGCAAATGTAATCTGCAAATGTCGTGGAATGACGATAGTCTTACGTGTGGAGAAAGCGAACAATTAATTTGTTGTGTTCGCAAGAAAATCAGTGATTGGTATTTTGGAGGCGCTACGTTAGAGTGCCTCGAGCGTGCAGCGGAGGCGAACGAGCGCATCAAGTCACGTCACACGTGAGATATGAGCGCCATCTGGCAGTTTTCTCGAAAAACAAAGCGCGTGGCTCTGAGACGGGTAAGCGCGCCCGTCTCAGAAGTGATAAGGTGAGGAACGCAAGACGACGGATAGGTGCCACCACCATCGCGTCTTCGCAAAGCGTTGAAAAAACTCGCCTTTTCGTGCAAGCGTTGCAACGTCAGCGCAGCGTGATAAGCGCTATGGTCCTTAAAATAACTTATAGATGCATTTTTTAGTAAAAGCTACACATGCAGAATATATACGTGTTGTTATGGTGCCGCAGATTTGCACAATAATTGCATAATAATTGAGGATTGCACAGGTATGAACACTAAATCTTGACCAACAATGGTGGGTGCTGCGGAAAAGGTCAGCCGTTTCGAGTACCCGGGGCCGTTAAGAGTGGATAAACAGACAAATGTACAGACAAACAGACCAAAACATTTGCGTCGAAGGTCCCGAAGAAAGACTATCGTCTTTAAAAAGGTATTTTTAGACATAATTTAATAAATGAATAAAACACCACTTCTTCACGCTGGATAGGTGGCCGAATGAAGTGGTACGTGCATCCAGTTAGCATAGCCCGACCACACAATCCAACACAGAGGATTGCGGCAGCGACGCGCTAATGGTGTGAGGATAGAGGAAATAGGAGAGCTGAGGTGAAGGGGGAGGGGAGGGGTGTATCTCTTCTACATTGTCGTCTCCTTAGCCTCACTTTCCTTTCACAGCACTTTGTTGTACTGCACACGCAGGTGTGCATTGGTTTACCGTTTTGTCGGTAGTTGTTTCCGGCTTCATTCAACCTTTTTCTTTTAGATTACGATAAATGGCTATATACTTCGTTTCTATTTCTTTGCGTACTTTTTTTTTACTTTGGAGCTGTTAAGTTTTCCAGAATGTGGTGTGGCGTGACTAGATTCTTAAATCTTTATAAAATGGCACATGCTACTTTGTCATATCTTCATCTTCTACTTCACCCCCGGAACACAAGCGCGGATTTTGCCACAGTTGGATGCAATAACTGTTATAGGTAAGAGACCTTGTGAAGATGGTAAGAGAGAAAGAAAGATAGGGGCTCAAAAACAATAATGGGTAAGAATAAATACAAAAACAAATCACAGCATAAACACTCAGTTAATGGTGGTCAGCGGGGCGAAGCGTCTTTCCATCCATCCATCCATCTGTCTGTCTGTCCGTCCGTCTGTTTGCCTGTCCGTTCATCCATCCATCCATCTATTCTGATTTCTGACTGTCTGTCTGTGTGTCTGTGTATATGCTGTGCTGGCTACACCGGAGGGATGGACTGCCCTAGGTCTTAAAGAGCTCCGCCCCTGATAAACACGGAAGCCGACAGAACGCGTACAGGCAGGATCCAAGATAGTTTAATGAAACAGATATAAAAGGGGCATACAGAGCAGTGTGTAGTACAGTGGGCAATGATAGGGAAGGGAAGTGAGGGCCAGAAGGAGGGAAAAGAGGAAGGTGGCAGGCTAAAGTGTAGCATTCAGTTTCAGCAAGGCGCAGCAAAAGGAAATAAGCGTTAAAAGGACAGAAACAGCAGCAACAACGTAAGCTCCTCTACATTCACAGTCTTCGCACTACTAATGTAGTATAGCTACCACAATCTTTCCCTTTGTCTGTATATGTAATTATCTCTTTTCGTTTCTCTCTCCTTCCGTCGCCTTTTTTCTCTTTTTCTGTGCATTCTGTGCCAGGCATTCATGATTCTCATGAATGCCTGGCTTCACAGTTTCGTAATCACGGCACTCAACTTCGGCACGTGGATGTCAGAGGGTGCCGGTGTCGAAATCCCACTTTGAAAAGTTTATTTTTTATTCATTTTTTCCACAATTCAACGTATCTTTTACCTTTCTTTTACCTTTCCTTTCTTCGACGCGTTGGTGTGCGCCATGTATCTTCCTTCCCGAAGCATGGCATAACTTGCCCGCATGTAACTACTGATGAGGAAGCGTACTTAAAAACGGGCACCCGCTTACATCCTCACCATCGTGATATGGAACCTTAGACGTACCGTTATCGTACCGTAGATGGCACAAGACAAGGGACACACGTCTTTAAGATGCTCCACATCTAAATATTGTCGATTGCAAGGTGGCAGCTAATAACTAGCACTCGCTCTTATCCCATGATGACGAGGCACGCCAATCCGGAACTGTAGCTTTCACCTAAATGTAATAAAAGTGATGTGAGAATCTCCCTTGGCCGCATGCTATGGGAACAATGAGGGGACACGACAATATTGAGAAAGTAGTCTTTGCTTCTTCAATACTGTCGAGACTGGTTGCCCAGCAATGCGATTGTCAAGTTCGGGTAGTACAGTGGGCTTAGGATGCTGCCAGGATTCCAGTGCTACTCGCCGTCTCATAAGCAGAATCTTGCCCATTTTGACCATAATTCGCCGCCTTTCAAAAATGTTTTCTTTGACATTCATTTACCCAGTCCAAGGAATAGCATAAAAAGACATTAAATACTACATAGAGCCGCGCTTGTTTTCCATTTTCAGAAGTTGTGTTAACACAATTTTGCAATTGCTCACACTTGTTTTAATGACTTGCATTATCTAAAGCCTGATAAAGGGCACGGTACCCTTTGAATGAAGTTTTTAATTTGTTTATTTTTATACAACTACTTTGAGAGCCAGAGGGCATCACAGAAAACGTGCGTAATATACCGACACAATCAAAACACCACATAAAGCGGTTGGTAATATGCATATACAAACGTTAATGCGTAATGTTACATTTTTCAAGACATGGACAAATAACAAAGTTCTCTAAATTCACTTCGTTTTATAGCGTACTTTTGTATTTATCCACTTTGGCATAGGCAGGACATCTTTGGACGAGTGGTTTGACGTTTCGTTTATGGCGTGCCGCTCAAACGTTTAATTTATGTTCCCTCAAAATGGACATAACCAAAACTGAAGTGCACGATATTTCTATCCTGAGGTTCATCCTAATCGTGCAAAACATAGAACATCAGTAACCTAAACAAGAAAATGAGTGCCTAGTAACTCTGATAATCCTAATATGGTTGAAAGTTAGGCGAGTTTTGTATACTCATGCTGGCAAGTTCAAACAGAGCACAGTTCAAAGAAAGCGAAAACGACACGACACCTATGTTGTATTTTCCATTCTTGTACTGTGTTCTGTTTGCGCTGGCCATCATGACCTGAATTTTGTTTAAGAAAAGTGCAAACTATTTATATTTATGCCTGCTCTACTATATAAGATACGCATGCAGCAGTCTGGGCAGTAACATTTGAAATATATCGATTACTGTACGACGTTAACTGAGCCTGGGCCGCAACACAGATCTCACGCAAAAAAAACGCAGCGTGTGGTAATGTTTTGGGTGTGTACAAACGGGCCACATGTATTACTTACACTAAACAGATACTTTCATTTTTTTTCGTCCAACAGTTTTCTCTGAAATTGGGACGACCAGAGATGAAAATATTTTGTGTGTTTTAAATATGGGCCTTGTGAATGGCTTATCAGGAATCACAGAAAAAGGAGAGTAAAAAGAATATATCGTCTGAAAAAGTGAGTGTTTATGGTAAGCTGAATCATAAAAAAACCATGAAACATCTCAGCATATTTTCCGTGTCTGGCAAGTCCGGAGCTAGTCAGCAAGCAAATCATTCAGGGTAGGACGCCAATCCTCGTCGTGACGCTTGTTTCAAAGTATGCCAACAAAGCGCAATGTCTGGTAGAATTTATCATGTTTCTTTTTTTTGGGGGGGGGAGGGCTTCTTCTTGCAATCTTCAGCATGGTGCTTTATTGTACGCAATGCATTATTCTTGATATTGGTCAAAAGACATGTGTTCGTTTTGAATACCAATATTCCGTGTTTTCTGAAGTTAGTAACTTCATATCATTCGATAGGGAAAGACTTTGTTCGTACAGGAGCACCCCATGGTAATTTGATGGAGTAGTGGCGCTATGTGAATTCAAGTAAAATTGAATAGGGGTTTGATACATCTTTTTCTTTGTTTTGTTTTTACTAGGTAGTCACATAAATCACTCTTTGGGGCTCCCAAATGTAACATGAGGGGACTTTTGCTACTTGATTTCTTAAGTGCTTTACAAACTGAAATTTTTATTTCGTCTTATAAATTACCGGCATCTTCGGGAAAATTTTCCATGTTCATTTATTTATTTATTTATTTATTATTTCAGACTTCCCGTATACAAAATTTTTCTATGGGATTGCCGTAAAAGGTAAAAAAGCCTGACAAAGCGCCAACCCCCTCTGTACAAATACACAATCGGTTATAGTATATAGCAGTACAAAAATGATAGTACCTAATACTATCAAACATTAGCAATTTTCTATTTCTGATATCAGATCTTTTGACAAAAAAATTACATAAGTGTGACTAGCACGTAAATAAATATTGAGAGACTAAACACAACAATGGCAGCCAAATTAAAAAAACACAGGCATGAGCAGCCTAAGCAAGTTATACAAAATAAGAAGATGAATCAGAAGAGGCATGAAAGTCTATTCGAGTTTTTACGGAGGAATGTGTGCATCTTCTCTTCGAAGACTTTATTAGCGGAACTCTGTTCAATTAATGTCATCACGGTTGAGTGATCATTATAGGGAAATGGGGAATTTGGTAAGTTAATTTTTGTGTACCATAGTTTGTACGAATCATATCTGTCTTCAAGCTGGTGTGTCGTAATTTATGACTGTGGTCCCATTAGTGAAGTTTCCTCAGAAATTCAATTAGATTAGATTTAACTTCACGGTATATGATCATTGCTACTTTTTATATAGCATAATATTGATGACTAGTAGTCTATGTTTTTCAGAAAAAGGGGCCGTGTGCAAACGAAAGGATTGGAGTTCAAATATACGCACAGCTTCTTTTGTATTCGGTTTAAATTGCTCAGGATAGTTTTTCTCGTCGTTCCCCATATCAGAAAGCAATAGTGAAGGTGATAATGTATTGTTGTGTATTAAACCAGTCTTTTTAACTATACTGGTAATAAGTGCGGCAACGTGCATGGTATGCAAACTGCTTGACAGATGCTTTTCGTAAGTCATTTATACGCATAAATCCGTCTAAATATTCGTGAAAAAAGACGCCGAGGAATTTGAGACACGTAATGCGTTATTCAGGTTGTTCATGAAAGCTTATAATAATTTTGTTAGTGTATGTTTTGTTACGAGGTCTACAACAATAAATTTGGTTTTTTAGCATTTAGATTTAGCCTGTTGGCCCTGGGCCACGTCGATAGGTTTTGTAGCCATAGATTCGCTTTAACTTGAGGTCGTTGATATTTGACTCAGAGAAGAATCGATTCGAGTCACCAGCGTGCCAAATGATGTCGGGTGTTAGGGGTGTATTGAAGAAGAACGGCTATTTTGGCTAGTTGGTTTGGATTCTTGGTAATAATGGCTGCATGATATATGCAAAAGAATTAGCTCAAACCTTGTTTTGCACTGCAAAAGCTGCGGGTGCCAGCCGCGATTTCCGGGCATGAGTATGCTGGCACGCCACATACACAAGTTAACTCGTGAAATAGCTGAAGCGCATTTTATTAGAAAACATGGTAACGGATGCGTAAGCCAACCTTTGGTGGCCTTGCACGACAAAGAGTTCGCGCTTTTAGATATGAGTTAGCCATTTTATCATTGTACCTTCTTTTTTATCAGACCATTCCCCAGAACATGTCACGTCGCTCACGTTTGCTGTTAAAAGGTTGCCTGTTGTATATATTATCATGTGTGCTGCGAATAATAAAATTCAGTTGGTAGTCAGCGCTCGTGTTGACATCTTTGCTTTCATTACCTCGCCTTTCGTCGGTTTCTTCTAGCACCTTCGGGCTCACGCTGCAGCCCTTATTACCATGTTAGGGGTTTGTTTACTATATCGTTTATGTACATAATAAACAAGAGTGGGCCAAGGCTTGACGCTTGCGGCATGCCGCATGTGGTTTCAATGAGTTCAGATTTTGAATTGCCAACGTTGGTGTACTGCACATGGTTTTTAAGTAGCTTTTTCCAGTATCCATAGCAATAGTTTATACGCCGTATGTAAACTATCATGTTTAAAGAACCTAATGCTCTTTTAAGGTAGAGAAAAATCCCTACCGTGAATAATTCTTTATATTGACAATTATTATCTTTATTATAGAGAAATGCCACTTCCGTGATTTTTCTCTTTGGAAACCATGTTTATTTTTCACTCGAATGTTCTTATGCTGAAACAAAAGAGTACGCCTGCGGTTTAATACTTCTTCTATAACCTTGGAAACTTTAGGTAAAACAGAGATTGGTCTATAGTTATATGGGCCTACAGTTTCATTGATAAGGGGCCTAAGAATTCGAGCTTGCAGACATCCGCAAAAAATTGCAATCTGCCTGTGTTTCCGTGTATGAAATACAGCGCCTTTCGACAATATATTATCATAAAAACAAAAGAAACCTGCCTAAAACAGGCACGCCTTTTTAAAGCCACCTTACGGAGAGTTTATTTTTTAAGCCTTATCGTCTACGAGAATTAAGGCGAAGAAGGTCTGCGTTCTTTGACAGTGAGTCGTGCAGAGCAAAAAGTGAATCTGAACCAGAACCGTATCTTCTATTGTTATAGCGTGAATAGCCATTTTGAAGTACGCCAGAGTTGCATGACGTTATCGTAACTCTCCATTAGTCGTTATCGATTCGCGCCGCCTCGAGCGACGTTCACCAGTCCGCGCCTCTTGGTCGTTCGGCTTCCTGGGCGCGCATCTTCACGGCTCATTTTACGACTGCATCGTTTGCGTTATACACCCTGTTTATGATCGTGCTTTCGTTGCCGCAAAGCATGCATAGATTTCTCTGCCACACGAAGCAGTTAAGGAGCACGTTTCAGTGTTGTAGTCGCCTGTTGGTAGGGGCAAGTTCGGCGCAAGCAAGCCTTCTTAGACTACAGCGATCGTGATGAGTCCCAACACAGCAAAATATTACTAAAGCACTACACTACTACAGCTCTCCGTAAGAATGGTGAGGCATTTGGGACAAGGCAAGAAAGATCATTGCGATTTGTCGTAGTGGTGCATTTCCCATTGCCTATTATCAGATGCATGGACAGCTGGAATGAAACTGCTACGACAGTGAAAATCAATTCATGCTAGTGATTGTTTCACAACTCGGTAGTGCTGCACTGCATGCAGTGTTTCTTAGCCAATTTGGAAGTTGAGGTGTTAGGCCTGAACTCCACCTATGCGAGCATGACGCTGGCTCTACCCTTGACAAAAGCTGGGCGCTCGCGGCCACACAACTAATGGCTAAGCAAAAAAAAACAGAAATGGAGTAAACATATCAAAGGCAGCACTCATAGCTACACTTCAAACAATGTTTTAGTGTGAAATATTGCAGAGGGAAATGTAGAAATTGTATGGGGCTGTGCATTTTTACCTTCACCAATGGGTGTGCCGAGTGTAAGCAGTAGACAGACAACAGTTCGGTAGTAAGAGTATATGGCCTACTGCGTAGTGGGCATTAGTGTCCACTAGCGCTGAAAATACCACATTGCAAGCATTACGAGTATTACCACTACGTGAATAAAAACCTTTCTCGAATTTTTACACTTCGCTTCCAACGCAATTCTCATTTTATATAGTATCCGTGAAAGTCAGTTGTCATGGTCTTTATTGCAGCCATTTTGATAGCGGAAATACCATCGAAGAGATGCATCTTTTAAGTTTTTTGTGTGTTCGCTTTGGCAAGCGGAGAAAAGATTTCGGGGGCCCACATGGGCATATACAGTCCTGATACGGCCCTTATGCGTGAAGTAAATGTAAGGTGAGTGTTATTGGCAGATGTTATTGCATAAAGAAATTTACTGTATCGACCGTCGCTGTATTCAAACATAGCTATGTATTTTCATGAGTATTACGCCTGCCGATCGTCGAGCGGGATAACAAGGTTCCGACAATCAAAAACTGCCTGTTGGAAGCTTGTTAAAGCACACCGTACAGCGCAACACTGGATATAAACAATCTACAACGTCACCAATGTCCTTAAATCAGTCCCATAGAGCCATCAATATTCCTATTTTATATACTATCTTCTGTAACACATCTCAGCGTCGCCATTCTGGGCTGTAGAAAAACGTTTTCTCGTTTTCTTTATTACGGGACGTGATTTAATAAGGTCACGAGACGTCATATGCACTCACGCGATTAAATAAATTTATATGTAATTACTGTAAAACTGTTTGTTTACGTGCTAAAAACAAAAACACAAATGTGGATGCATGGTTAACTACCTTTCCTAGTTTAAGGTGTTGGCCAACGCTGCAGAGCTGCTTAACGTCAAGGTTCAGCGAGTAGCTAAAGTAAATATTGTCAAGCGTGCATTAAGTGCAGTTGTGTGAGTATCAGTGAGGCACTGAACGATGATAGGGACATATGTGTTTTGTCGTGGTTGTGAATTGCACGGCGTGTCAAGCTATTCACGTCCTCAATGACTGCGTTGTTGAAACCAACGAGCCACGCTGGAATTTCTAATAATGTTACTCGAGTTCTTCACTCACACCATGGAAAACGCAGACGCCTCCCGGTTTCATTTCAGAAGTTTACTATCGGCCCGTGTAGTGAGCTAATCATTATGTATATTCATAGCCCTAAGGGAGTGCTGGGAACTTCCTTTACGGGAGTAAACCCTTTTTCCATGTTTCTCTCTCTTTTCAGGAGTGCTGCAATATTTCTGTTGCACAGTGAAGGCACATTCGTTCGACAGAATGTCGGTACTTTGGCTGAACGAGAGTGAGCAAACTCTTTAGCAAGAGTGCAGTCACACTTCTGAATTAGAGATCCTACACCCTCTGTACGAGTTGCACTACTCTCTCGCGGATATTGCAGTCTTGTCTGGCTAGAGTGAATGAACTCCCTCCAACAGTAGAATCACTCCTGCTGCTAGGACTAACATTTCAAAAAAAAAAACTCGCGCAGTTTTCACAATTCAAAAGCAGACAAGCCGCGGAAATTGCTTGGGAAGCTTACGTCAAATATAGAGAGGGGACATCAGCAGACACATTGTAATCATACAAAACATAGCAAAACTGAAACACGGCTGCGGAATTTAGCAGCTATTATTCATATTTATGATGTCTGGCTCCTATCAAGTTCAGGTGGCGGAACATCTTTGTTACATAAATTTGAAAAGTAAATGTACACCAAGCTTGTGCAAATATCTGGTTATAGTTAGGTGTTTTGTAGGCATGTCGACCTTTATTATAAACCAACATGATACATAAGGCCGCTTTCAATACTTAAGTTCATTATCAGCTGTCATATCGGCTCAATGCGGTGATTCTACTTATGGCCAAGCGTGGGAGTTGTGGCTAGGTACTCACAAACACAGTAGGGACCATCTTTCACCAGTGCTGGCCGAGAAACTAATCTACGAACCTTATGATCCAGCGTCTGATCCGACTTGCGATGTCAAGATGTGTAATAATATGCCAAAAATAATACTGGTTGGCAGAACCGCAACTCAAACGCATCTCTGGCAATCCTTAAAGTCTTGCTTAGCTCGTCTATCTTTCATGCAATAATGAGAGGATTCCGGAATGCTACAACTTTCAACCTTCGCGCGCCACTTGCGCAGAGATCAGTCCAACTGAATGTGACCCGTACGAGTGCGACTCCAAGCGAATGTAGGTCTAGCTTACCGACCGTGTCCATCATACATGTCATGAACACTTCTGGGTTTATTACTATGCGGCGTTGAGGAGTAAGAATGGCTTTAGAGTAGAGCCTTACTATCGATTACCTTAAATGAAGCATTGTTATCTGCGTACTGTGTCTGCACAAGGAGCGATGAGCATCAATGCGACACGTTTTCTGCCTGCGGCACAGCTCTCTCGGGCCACTGTCGAAAGCCACCGGAAGCACTTGTCGGCACTTCGCAGACTCGTATGGAAAACACAGGCTTGTCGTTGGGTGCACCGTGTCGTGACCGGCGCCTGGGCTCACCTTGGAGCGGCGTTCTCTTGGTCCTCAAACAAGTCACCGAATGTGTGCTGGCCTATGTCTGTAATGTATTGTTCTTTCTAGCCAAAAGGCGAGGTGTTGTGTCACCTGACGCCGTAAGCCGTTTCATGAGACGACGACAAGTGTTTAGGCGGTCTTAATTGAGACAGTGGCGGCAGCCTCCAATTGCCCTGCCAATAGAGCGAGCAGGTCGATGAACCCTCTTGAGCTTGGTTACAGCGGCCCTTTTCATGTATACTCTCGTGAGCTAGGGACGCTTCGACCAGTCGCACGCACACGGCAAGAAAGAGCCACGTCGGTGCCACATTGCAGTGCAGTGACCACATCTCGATAGTGGACGTTTTACCTGGGTTGACTTGGAAGTCACCCTCTCAATGTGTGTGTGACACGTGATTGAACAGTGCAGTCTGCATGCGTTCACCGATGTAGGAATCTCGGGAGCAAGTCCCTTTTAATATGAGCCACCCAGCGAATTCGGGAGAGCTCGCCATGTACAAGAGTTCGCCATGAACAGCATGTAAATAAAGCATCTGGTAAGTTCACCTTAACCCTGCCTCGACATTTTCATTCCGGATGTCCGGTGCCTGCAGAAGCCGGTCGCAACAACTGAATGGCGACTTTAGGATAAGCCTCCGTGACAGAGAGAGACATGAACTGGAGTTCAGCTTAAAGCCTTAGCCCTGTAATGCGGCAGAACCAACGCAGCGTACTACAATTTCACGCTATAGGGTGAGTTTCTGGCTTTGTGCTTGAAATATATAAAATCTTTCAGCCTAGACCCATTAAAAGATAGATTTAACGAACGACTTCTAAGCCATTGTGGCTGTTATGTCAGCACAGAGCAGCACTGAATGATTATTTGTAAAGTAGTTTGAAGAGGAAAGCCTAAATAATTTAGTATGAACACGTGTGAGTTTTTCCGAAGTTTTAAGGTTACGCTGCGGGAAAATTTGGGAAGCTGGAAAAAGCAGAAGAGTGAAGAAGAAGCAGGAAATAGGTAGAAAGGTAAATTGGCCATGTGGGACTGATTGTGTCATTATGCCTTTGGCTGCCGTTGTAGGATTCGCAGGGCTTCAATTTTTGTAGACCCATATTCGAAACTGGGGGGTTTACGTTTTATCATAGCTGGGCCAAAGGAGAGCAGTCGCTATGGCCTTGACGAAATTTACGATAGATAACCTG
Source organism: Rhipicephalus annulatus (assembly GCA_013436015.1). Classification (NCBI taxonomy): domain Eukaryota; kingdom Metazoa; phylum Arthropoda; class Arachnida; order Ixodida; family Ixodidae; genus Rhipicephalus; species Rhipicephalus annulatus. The sequence continues at coordinate 24,839 of WOVY01002665.1, read as the reverse complement.
CTAAACTTATGTTGGTATCTTGACCTAAAATTTCACGGCAACATGGCTGAACCTCAACTGCGTGAAGTAATTCTCGAAAGCAGAAGTAACAAGGCCGATATCGAGCATTTCGGTGATATTTATTTAATGAAAAAAGAACAGAAAAAGTTAAAAAAAGAGAGAGAGGAGTTGAAAAGAAAACAGGAAGAGTCAATACAGAAGGTACATAGAAAGTAAAAACATAAGAAGATGATGCAAGCGTTAAACGAGGATATTGAAAGAATAGACCACAGGTTAGATACAAAAGCGTAGGGTGGCCAATTTGTAGAGGTGGCGCGCGAGAAGTGTGAGAAATAGTTGAGTGTGGTATAAATCAAAGCGTAGCAAAGCTAGCAAATGTGTAGGTAGCAGCACGTTCAAGAATGAACCGAAGTTGATAGCGGCAAAAGTAGTTGCGCTTAGAGGGAAAGTCGCAGTAGGTGAGGATGAAAGCAGCGAGGTGCTGTGCCAGGGGCATTCTAGTGAAACAGCTAAGATAGTTGCAGACCACCTCGCGCAGACACAAAGTTAGGGTGTCCCGATGTTAGATCTCGCATGTGGAGTCCAAGGCGATTTCGACCCACTAGGGAATAACACCAACCTAAGGCCAGCTAAGTATGAGAAAAGAGTGCAGGGTCAAGTAGTTGAGGACAGCTCCCAGGCATGTGAAATGTGTTCACCTAGTAGCATCGCAACGGTGGAACCTGCATGCGGTGTCTAAGATGATTTCGACCCGCTATGCAGAAACACCGGATTGAATACATAAGATGGAGCAATAGTAAAGATTCGTGAGTACAGTGCAGATGTAAGCAGCTTCATGAAATGTGAGCTAGGTTTTTCGAAAAAAACCGCTGCAGTGTTACTAAATGCGTTAGGCTGTCTCGCAGCTTGAAGAGTGGGGAAAAGAATATTGGTACGCACATCATTTTGACTGCACTGGCCAGACGGCTAACGAAACCAGCATGAGTGCTGGAGTGCAAGAGGCGTCAACGGGAGACTCAGAAATGCAGCCTAGGAAGAGGCGTAGACGGAATAGGCGTCGTAGGGCCAGGAGGGATACAAAAAGAAACCGCTCGAAGAAAGGCAGTAAACGTTTCAGTGTACAAAGCAGAACGAGGTCTTTGTCATCCACGCCGAAGATGTTTTGCATGCGTCCGAGCCAGCGGACAAAAGAGAAATGAAAGCACATTAGATGAAAATGCAAACAGAAAGAAGAGGACAGCCAGCCTTCTTTCGTTCTATCTACAGCATGTTTGATGGAGTGCAGAAATTCAATGTCGTTGGCCCAAACATTAGCTGAGCTAAGGAGCAAACAAAGGTCACCAGCGAGGAGCTTGGTGGGGTTCCGAGGCAAAGCGAATGGGTTTTGCCATTGTTGCATCTCCCGTTCGCCAAGAAAGAACCTCAGTGCACCACTGCTGCGCATTCTGCTCAAAAAAGAGTGAGCCGCGAAGGTTCCGTAGATTGTCACTATCAGATTTGTTCTTAACGCGATAGCGTTAGACAGCTCGTGTCGCAGAAATGTCGGCGTCGGCGTCGGCCCCATTGGTTCTGAGCGAAAAGTCGTCCGTGAGCGAAAAAGCAAGTTTCGGAGATAGCCGTGAGAGGCCGCTACTTATCCACGCGTGCACGTGCGATCACACAGAAGACACCAGGCATGCGAAGAAAAAAATAAGCACAAAGTCACGAGGCGCAGGGTAACGTAGTTTCTTTGCCCCTGCCACTCCTCTCTACTTAGCTTCCAGCGCTTTTGTCGGCACTACAGAACAGATAGTCGAAATACAGCATGCGACAAACCTTTGTAACTCGACTCTGACTAAACGGATTCTTAAAATTTTTGCGGCGTTGAATTTGTCAGGCAACAAGCTCTTCTAGTGAATTTATTCCATGGTTACATAAAAAAACGGTGTTACTTGCAGCTTTCTAAGACAACACACCACATAAATTCCACGCAGTGAAATGAGTCTTCTTAATGCATTTTGTTCGACAGGTGTCACGACGAAAGCGAGCTCATTCAGTGATTTGTAGGCGCAGGCGCATTTGGGAGGCCTGAAACTACTTCTGAAAACGTCTAGATAGTGCAGCTATCGCCGCTAAAAACACACAAGAACTTTCAAACAGCTCTAAAATTGGACAACTATGTCCATCTAGCAGAAAACATGTCTTTCTAGAGGAGTTAATCAAGCAAACAGCAAACGGCAGATATTGTTCTGCTATATCTGAGGCATTGTGAGACTTTTTATGACCTCTCAGATGGCGAGTGCGCGTCGTGTGTCTTGGAGGCCGTGCGGCTCTTGCTTTATATAAAAAAACCTGTATGCACCAGTCGCGCGCACGCGGTGGTACAATATACTGTGTGCGCGTGTGCGTGCGTACATGTGTGTACGTAACAAAACATATTATTAAGTATGCACTTAGCGGTTGAATAGCGTACTAGGGGCCGCATTTCGCTATCACGTTCAACTCTTAAAGGAGAAGTTTAAATCTGCGCAACTTTTTGTATTTTGCTTTGAAGCTTTGTTTGGACTGTTCAAGTTGGTTTCGGACTTTTGAATGTGTTTCCATAATAACTCTGTTGCTGTAGAAAGTGTTTAATTAACGTACCTAATTTTGCTTTATTTTATATGTGCTGTTTTTTTTCTTTAAAAGTAAGCGTTGTGCGGTTGCATAACGAGACTCATCGGAGGGCGCGTAAGGCAAGACAAAATTATGTAAACAAGAGCGACATCAGAAAGCGATCACAAGTGAGCGTGGTAAAGCAAGATTATCCCTTGCGAGTTTTTCCCGGGTTCATGTGAAGTTTTTTTTTTGTTAAATAATGTTATATTCATATGTGTCCAATGCGGACGTAAGGAAAATCAGTTAGTTTCTGTGTACTTTTAGGAGAGTGGTTCTCGCAAGACAAGGTTACTTTGTGGTTCTTTTTTTGACTAAAGGATAGCGTGAAGCAAAAGATGTATTTTATGAGGATGAGGCCTGGTAGGTTACAGCCGATTACGAACGCTGGCACACAAGTTAGCCACAAAGAGCGCATCATTTGACAGTTATTTTTTTAAATGAGTTTAGTAGGATGAATATTCGCAAATAGAGATTGAGAGCGTCAACGAAAGCACAGAGAAAGATTCCGGCATCTCATTTGTGTTTGATTATACGCTTTCAGACAAGTTCTCTTAGACAATTTTTCGGACTCGTTGTGTCTCAGTGTGGGCAAGGAAAAAAAATAGTAACGAGGTTGGTAATGGATAATGTCAAGTTGGGTGAGCCGTCAAACATTGTAGAGGCTTCACCGAAGTGATTGGCTGCACATAGGGATTAAGGCAAGCCACATTCACCGTACATAAGGTTCAATTGGTCCTGTGCGCAATTATACTTTGCCATCTTTTTCCAATAGCCTGCAAAAGATTGAAAAACAAGTTGCACCCCCATATGTTGATGCTGTGCCTCAAGGGCAAAATTTCGATGAGTATGCTATTGGTAGAACTTGGCTTTGAACAGCAGGGTCAAGTTCTCTGCTTTCCTTGTGTACAGTACTGCCTTAAGCTACCACAGTTCTGCTTTCAAAACTCATCACGATGGCACCCTAAAAAATATTCGAACGAAATCAACGCGTTTTGCTGAATGAGCGACGTGAGTGGGTGATTAAGCTAGGTTATAAGGTTTATAATGTCTGCTTTGAAGTCACCGACTAGTGTGAAGAACGGAGTGATTCGTAGACGCACGGGCACAAAGCCGGACGGTGCATGTGATTATATATTGTGCTGTCGTGTACTCTCCATTTGCGTTAAGAGTGCGCTTTTTAGGCACAGTGGAGTAACAAGTGTGACACCAGTTATTTTGCGCTCTTTTTGTGTAAACCTGTGCGTATAATTTTCGTGCCTCTGTTAAGTTTGTGTAGCGCTTCGAGTGTTGAGTGTGAATATCAGTCGCTTGCGCGTGTTCTGTGTGTGTATTTTTTGTGCGTTCTTTCGTCTCAACCAGCGTGCTGCAGGTTTAACACTGATTACCACTTCTAGCGTGATAATTCAGTATGTTGCTATCACATTCGTTGCTTCGCCCTTGCAACAGAACTGTGAATGTTTGTCTAGCTCAGTGATCAGCTATGAAGTTCTGCTGTAATATGCAGACGACTAACGCGGAATAGGCAACCCTACGCTCCCCGTGGGCACAGTATACTGTAGATGCGTCAAAAACAACTGTTTGAAGATTTAGGGTGTTCTTTATCCTTCTATTAGCTTTGGTAAGCTCTACCTAGAAATATATAAAGAGAACCTAATTGCGAACTAGTCAGGTCGCTTCAGGTGAGTACCACTTCAACGGCTAAAAACATGACTTCAATGAAATGTACACACAAGAGAGCACAGCCACGGTGTAACAGCACTGTGTTATTATCACAGATCATAGGAGGAACCAAAAACAAAAAGGACCAAAAGTCACTATAGTCGGCTACACCCTCAGAATAAATATAAGCGCCACTCACTACGGTTACCGTCTCATCCAGACCGAATTTTCAAAAAGTAGTATATAAAAAATGCTTAAGCCTTTAGATCATGATACGCACTCTACTACAAGTTTGTTTAGAAAAAGTGTTTACCGATTTGAGTACTTGTTACCTAACTATGGAAGAGCAGTGAGCCATCCCCATGCGCTTGACAGATGCATCTAGCACAAACGTTGAATGATTTAGAGGGATGAGTACACGTTAACACTCTTAATCTAGTAATCTGGTTCCACATAGGTTCCAGCTAGTAAGCGAAACATTTTTGCAAAAAAGTTCTATTTATTTAAGTGGAGATGCGTCCCAGAAGACGTTTCGAGTATGAGGAACAGTGTTCCCCTCATTGTTCAATTGGTTGTGTACGTTTCAGCATTTCACTTATTCAGTACCTAGAGAATTCATGCATCCTAGGGAAGTTATGCACACCATTATTAACTTCGACCGTAATTCTGGCTTAGGTGTACAGGTATGATACTTGAATGAGGCAAGTAAGCATTGAATTTTCTCATACATTTTCCGCATAACTGAACGGACAAATTGGGAGCATTTTTAGCATAATATGATACCATTGAAAAAAAATTGTTTTACTGAATTGCTGCTCAGGTATGTCATCATGGAACACACTTGTATTTATGCTCGATCAAAACATGCCTGCCCATACTTTTAACATATTGTACTGAATAATAACAACTCAATTAGCAGTTCAGGTGCACGACAAAATACATAGAAAATTTAATGTTGAGTTGTCCTTCTTAAGTGTCCTTCTTAAGTTGATGTTGTCCTTCTTGAGTTGTCCTTCATATCAGTTTCGTTATGCCAGATATCGGTTACGGTAACCGTAGTAGGTATAAAAGCATGCAATGAGTTAACCGAAAAGTAAGCCATTCAAACATTCATTCAACTTAAATTGGTAAACTAGATTAATTAGGTGAATCTGGAAACAACTGTGCTGTCAGACAGGGCCAAATAGCATTATTGAAGAACCTGAAAAAGTATGAAAATGACGGTAGTGAAGCTACAGAATTTTCATTTCCCTGTTCATGTTTATAATTCAGGTTAGATGCATACCCACACTATACTACATCATACCCAAGCTCAATCTACAATGCAAGTGTGACGATACAACAGCTACAGCGGTTGCTATTGCTTTGTGTGTGCATGATGTGAAGGCAAAATGCTACTCACAGAAAAACAATAATGCTCAGAAAGCCGCCTGTCATTTCGGCTGGCAGTAAAACAAGAAAGAGAAATATTCTTTGAACATTTTATTTCACAAAACACTTTCTCGCACACGGGTACGTGAAAACAAGTACAGTGTACAGAAATTAAACAAGGTGATCCAAAACAATACAAAAAGAGTAAGCCATTGTGCATAGCAATACGGAATAAAATTCGTATACCAACAACATCAATACATTAGGAATAACCTGAAGATCTAGAATAAGTAACAAGTAGAACAGGTATCCACACGAGTATTAGTAATAGTAAAACATGTGTAAGAAAGAGAAATTGTCGCTTAACGTAAGCTGTTTGTCAAGATGTTACTAATGGTACAGCCGTACTATCAATGATGCTACCTGGATGCTATCCTTTGTCATACCCTGCAAAATTACACAATTGGTATCGCGAAACGTCAATGCTTACGTAGCCACCTCACCTGTGGAGCTCATTGTAGTTGTAGTTGGTTCTGTTACCGGAGATTAGGTGCAGAACTGTGTTTCTGTGGGGTTCAGGTGTTCGTTTAAGGACTCTTCGCCACAGTTTTTGAATGCCGGAAAACTTGTTTGCATGGGTGACATAAAGTGCTGGCAGTTCTGGACCGTATTCTATATCTTAAAGAAAATGAAAAAAAAAACGTTTCAACAATTAGATGTTGAACAGCAAAGAGAGAACGACCTTAACTTCATATAATGTAATTTATTCTGAAATGCACTTACTCATGCAAGCTTGTAAGGGAGTGTTTAAATCATTTGAATTAAATTTGTGGCAGTTTTGGTGCCTTTGCAGCTCCAGTCAGCTGGAACATAGTTGAACGAATAATATATGCTTAACTACACGTGCCGAATTAACATTCCGTACCCCCCCTATACACACGTGCACACACTCACATGCACCCACACGCAACACACACACGCGCCCACATGCACACGCGCACACACATGCATGCACACGCAGTCAAATGGATGTAAAGCTATACAATATTTTCAAAGTGCAAATATAAATGGGAACCGCGCCTCTCCCCTTACCTTAAAGAATCAATGTGGGACGTTTTCGACTTGCGTGGAGAAACAGACAGTAAAGAGCATTTTCTTGCGGTAAGATCAAGCTGCGGGCCATTATCGAGGTGTGCAATAACAAGCAGGCCGTCGATTTCGAAGCAAGTTTCAGGAAAAAAAATTGAGAACTCTAGTGGGTACTATCACTGCTTGTTTGTTCATTATTACGTTTACCGCAGGTTACGGGTTCGTATTCCGGCTGCGGCGGCTGCATTTTCGATGGAGGTGGATATGTTGTAGGCCCGTATGCTCAGATTGGGTGCACGTTAAAGAACCCCAAGTGGTCGAAATTTCCGGAGCCCACCCCTATACGGCGTCTCTCATAATCATATGGTGGTTTTGGGACGTTAAACCCCACATATCAATCAATCAATCATTATTACGTTAACAGTACAGAAGCAGCACATATTCGCATAAGAATACTCAGTACTTGACATATAAAATCTAATGATGTCAAAAGCAGCGCAATATAAAAGTTATTTATAAGATAAATTAGTGCGAATGTTTCTTGAAGAACTTACAACACGACACAGCACTGCGCACAACAAAAATACCCCATAACGCACCAAATACCACTTTGAACACCACCCTGTTCTCAAAGACGTTAAAACATGAAAACATCCCTTGACACTACTTAGAACACCACCCTGTTGTCACAGACGTTAAAATACAGAAATATAAGGTGACTTCGCGTGGTGCAAACTGCAATGTAGTTCGTCGTAAAGTGGAAAAAGATTGTCGAAGTGAGCCAGTCGTGCAAACAACATTTTTGAAATGTCATCGTAAAATCTCCTAACAAACTCACGTGGGCCATACGTGTATTTGAGCATCAATATTCGCATAAAAGTCATTGTTTTACAAAACAAACTTCAGTGAACCAAACCTATAGATAAACACATCAAACTGGCACAGTCTGATTTTCGTTGCGAGCATTTGAACACGTACACGATTTCTTCGCAGAATCTACATAACACCTCTATCAGGCCCACTAACTATGCTGCTGACAGACGCTTAATTGGGTACTCATCTTGCGAGTTCATGCACTTCTAAGCTCTCTTCGTTTGGTTGCGGTTGCATAAACATTCAAGCTACACAACAAAGACAGATCTCAAAGCAAGCAGCAAGCAATAAAAATGGCACAAGGACTGCGTCCACCGTACCGCTAATGCATAAGCAGTATAAATGCCCGTCACTCACCTCTGGGAAGCGACTGCAGAATCAATAGTCCGAGGCTTCAGGGGCAAACTTGTTAACGATGGTCCCAGAGCCTCCAGAACAATCGCGAAACCTGAACAAAGCTTCGGAAAAACATGCACGTTCACGAGTGAAGAAAATGGCGCACGCTGCCTGTAAGCCTACGCAGCACTTGTCAACTGCGTAGCCACCGCAACGCTCACCAGGGAAGAGAGTGTTGGTGCGAGTGCACGGACGTGCATTTTTCTGCTTGCAGGAAGATCCACTACCGAGAGACGTGGAGGTTCTGCAGTCGTTATTTCGCGAATGCTAGCCCCGCTTTAAGCGTGCTTTCTTCCGTTGCACATTTCGAAATCACAAAAAATGGGAGCATATCCACGGAGTGAATGATGGAGAGTGGGGCGAAGCATTCCTCCGTCCATGCGTCCGTCTGTGTGACCGTCCATGCGTCTGTTTGTGCGCCCGTCCCTGCGTTCTTTCGTGCATCCGCCCCTGCGTCCGTTCATGCGTCCATCCATGCATCTGTTTGTGTGTCCGTTCGTTCATCTATTCAACACTCCAAGTCCCACCATCTCGCATCTTTTTATCATATATTCCCCATATAGAAGCACCGCCATCCAGCGGACATTCCAAGGACTAGACGAGAGGTGGCACACGCACACTTTCTTACGGCCTGCGCTTTGTGTCCACTTCCCACCTTTAACCACCTCGAGTTCATGGTATATTCTAGTTCACTGTATTCATGGCACTGCGACCAAACGCTCGCTAAACCTTTCGAAAACCGAGGAGGTTACGCCCAGCGAGTATAACGTAGCAATCTTTCCCTGTCAGATAGGGCTCAATTTACATGCCAATGGCTGCTAATGAGAAATGAGAGACAGGAGAATTCGGCTTTTACTTTCTTACGGCTTGCGCTTCGTATCTACTTCTCATTTTTAACCATCTTGAGTTCATTCATGGTATATACAACTTCATTGTATTAATGGCACTGCGGCTCAACGCTCGCTAAACCTTTCTAAACTAAGGAGGTTACACCCAGCGAGTATAATGTAGCATCCCTTTCTTGTCCGATAGTGCTCAATGTACATGCCAATGGCTGCTAATGGGGATCGCAGCGTGCGCGTTGACTAAAAGCCGAATGCTCATGTCTCTCATTCCCTATTAGCAGCCATTGGCATGTACAGTGAGCACTATTTTTTATTGTTAAACAACGCACAGAAGAAATCTCTCACTGGCACCACCTTGGAGGTCAAGTGTTATACCTATTTCGGGTATGTGCCACTGGTGGGTACATACGAGGGACGCCCAAGCCACGCCATAAGGAGCTTCGCTCCTAAAAATCATGGGAAGGACCTCCTCCCCGACGCGCCAAAGCTGTATGAACTAGTTATATATGCTACCTGGAATATGCGATGCAGTTACGGTGTCGCTTTGCCGCCGTAAGAGGAACAACCATGAGAGCACGCCACTTGGTAACTGAAACAAATCGCCGGGCTTGGTGGCACATATGGGGTTACACTTAGGTTAACAAAAACTAAGGATAAAAACAGCCGCTGTTTCAGATAGCCCTCGCCAAACCACTCTGATCCGCATAACAACTTCATCTGTTCCGGTTAACGACTGCTTTAACGAGAACCTATGTGGAACAAGATTAAGAGTGTATGGGGGAAGAATAAACAGTCCCAGTGGCTGAAATATTTCTGTTTTGTTTAGAAATATTAGATAGGGGTTTAGAGAACTTGGCGCTCTACTATGGGCTAGCATATAGCTTTTCCGTGGGTCTCACACTTGATGAGGCTGCATCAACAAAGACAAAAAATGGGGCACCATGCGATATCCAAATACGGCCCTAGAGTACCCTTCAACCACTCATAAGCGCACACTCATAATATATTTTGTCACTCACACACACCACACACACACACACACACAGAGAGAGAGAGAGAGAAACGCGCGCGCACGCAAGCGCGACTTATTTATAGTAATGCAGTGACTGTGAGGTGTGTCCACATCCTCTACTAGTCTCTAGAACGGTGCTCTGCTGTAATCGAGACACGTTTTTCACAGTGTCTCACAGATAGAACCCAGGCACACACACACACGCACGCGTGCGGAACTGGTACATACAGGTTTTAGATGCGGAGCATCTAATAGTCGAGGCTTGTAGTGCGGCGCCGTCCGCAAGCTTCCTCCTCCTTCTTCCACCATCTGTGCATCCCTTCCTCCTCTACACACCGCGCGCGCTTCACTCCTCCACCATCTGTGCACCCTTCCTCCTCTCACACCGCGTGCGCTTCTCCTCTTCACGAACATTCGCTAGCTGTGTAATGTAGCGCGCATGCGCCTCCACGCTTCGAGAACATCGGCAGCTGACGCGCGCGCATGCGCCGTCGCGCTTCGAGAACATCGGCAGCTGACGCGCTCACATGCGCCGTTGCGCTTCTCCCCCTTCTCGAACATTCGACAGCTGACAGTGCATGCGCCGTCGCGCTGTATATATACTCGAGGTCGGCGCTCGCTCGCTCAGTTGTCGCTCGTCGGTTGGTTTGTACGGCGCGTCGACGTACAAGGTCGCGGTGAAATGAATTCCAACGAATCCACAAACACAATGATCGACGTCCCTTCGACCAGCGCCGCCCTTTCGCATACGTCTGTACGTGTTCACTCATTTAACACCCCCTCCTACAACCACGTTAACCAATTTAGCCATCTACCCAAGTAAGTCGCAATTTAACACCCCATTTCCCAACCACGTTAACAAATTTAGCCATCGACCCAAGTAAGTCGCACTTTAACACCCCGTTAACCAATTATATGCTCCGCATCCTCCTCAGTGTTCCCCCGAGGGAAGCTGCGGGCAATTTTTTTTATCTAAAGCAAGAGTCACATGGCCTCCAAGATACACTCCGGGAGATTGCATCTCTGAAACCATAGAGAATCTTACAATGCCTCACAGATGGCAGCAACTTCTAGCGTTTGATGTTTGATGATCAACGGCTCTGGAAAGGCATGATATGTTTTGCGCTAAATGGACATAGTTGTCCATTTTTAGAGCTGTTTGAAACTTCCTGTATGTTTGTAGCGGCGATTTCTGCACAATGCCGGCATTTTTAGACGCAGTTTGATGGCCTTCAAAATGCGTTTACAAAGAATCGAATGGGCTTGTTCTCGCCTTGACACCTTTTGACAAAATGCGTTAAGGGAGACTCCTTTCACTACTTCGCATTTATGCAACGTTCCGTCCCACTGCATCTTGGCTTTGTGGTAGGACATGTGCTGGCCCGTGATCGGCCCGGGTTCTATCCTCAATTAGACAAAAAAAATTTATTCTTTGGTTTATTCGCTTCTTTTTCAATTTCTCCATCACGGCCAATTTTTCGCTCATAGCCAATGGTGTCCTCACCGACGGCGAATTTCTGCGACACAAGCTCTCTAAAGTTATCGCGTTAAAACTCACAGCATATTTACGGAGTGAAGGCCAAACCTCATAAGCGCGAAAATGCACGCGACAGCGACAAGCGACGCGACGTAGATTGGCTTCGCGCGATCAGTCGCTAGCGCAGGCAAACCTCATTCACGCGACGGCTTCGGCGAGCGAATTCCACTGTTGCTGGCATGAGGCCGTCTACTCGCACCAAGAAAACCGCGTAGCGAGCGGTATGCAATTTAAAAATAAGATATATTGTTGTGTAATGAAACGGAAAGTGTTTATTATTGCCTTGCAGCATTTTTATATGCGCATGCGTAATAAACATTGCGTTATTTCTTGTTGCGCATACGTGACTCGCGCAGGGTCACGTGCACCTATGTAGTCTTTGTCTTTTCCGGTATTTCGCTATTGGCTGCTTGAGCCCAGCACTTCCGGGCGATGAGCGACGGTTTCCAAATCTGGAGAACCGAGCGATCGCGCGAAAACGAGCACGCGACACGTCGCGCGAACGCCCTGTTTCGTCGCTCATAGCGTCGCTGTCGCGTGCATTTTCGCGCTTATGAGGTTTGGCCCTGAATGATGATAGTGGGGCAAAGCGTCCGTCAGTCCGTCCGCGCTTCCGTCCGACCGTTTGTTCTTGCTTCCGTCGGTTCATGCGTCCATCAACGCTTCCGTCCATCTGTTCCTTCTTTCTTCCACCCGTCCGTGCTTCTGTTCGTCTGTCCGCACTGGCGTGAATTCCTGCGTCTTTTCGTCGTTGCGTCCATTCGTCAGTGCGTCCATCAGTGCATTCATTTCGTTTGCGCGTTTGTATGTGCACCTATCCATCCCTCAATGTGCCTGTGCGTCTGTCAATGCGTCCGTCCATGCGCCCGTTCATCCGTCCTTACGTCTGTCTGTCCACTCTATCCGTGCATCTGTTTGTCTCTATATTCATTCATCCATCCGTCTGCTTGTCTGTATGTCTATCCTTGCGTCCGTCTGTCCATTTAGTAAACACTGCATGTACCGCAAACTCGCATCTTTTCATCATATAGAATTACTGCCATCTAGCGGACATTCTAAGGGCTACACAAGAGGTAGCTAGCTACTAATACGCGACTACTGCTACTACTACATACATCCTGGACGCACGACCAGCGGCTTGAGGAGCTTCGCCCTTAAAACTACGTCATGAAAGGGTTCAAGCAAGAAGACAAGAGAAAGTTTGTGTTTAGAAAAAGTGGCTTACAATGTAGAGTACTTGGCACTCAACTATGGGAGAGCATAAAGCCGTTCCCAGAATCTGTGTTCAGAAAATTTTTTTTAACAATTTTGAGTACTTTGTACTCAACTATGAGAGAGCAGTAAGCCATCCCTAAATAATGTTGCAGAGAGCCTAGGACGTCACACTCGCGTCATGTTGGAGAGCCAATGCAGTAACTTATTTACGTAACGTTTCCTCCTTTCACATATTTCAGGTACATGACTTGGTCGCACAGGCTGGTGCTGATTGGATAGTTCTTGGTCAAAACTTTCATTTGTTGGTAAGTTTCATTAAAAATTCAGTCTTTACTGCTCATCCAAACGAAGTTTTTGAACAAGAGACAAAAGTTCTAGTTCATATATGCGTAGTATTTGTATTATGAGCGAAAAAGTGTTTACGGTTCGAACGAAAATAACCAGGCATTGCTCTGTAGCACAGACGCTGCAGTACTGCGTGGCGGAGCGCATATTTAGTTTGAGATTGTAACGATTACAGCTTTAAACAGAATCACATACCAATTGTCAACATTGCGTTTACTAAAAGTGTTTAACTATTTAGAGTACTTGGTACTCTAGTGAGGGAGGGCACAAAGCTTTCCTGGCCTTCAATTTAAAAAGGGGAAAGTTATTGCATTCTAGTAGCGTCAGTTCAGCTGAGTACAGCTGTCTGGTTGAACGAAATGACTAAGTGGCATGTACAAACAAGGTGAAACAGACTCGTGACTTACAGCACTCCAATACACTCACAGACAGAGAGAAAAAGAATTACAAGAATCACTAAATTTGAACAGAATCACATATTGTTTGTGAAGAAAATCTACTTTTTTTGCCTTGCCAGTTACTTCTAAAATGAAAGTAGAGGAAACCCGATATTTCTCTTCTTTACCACGCAAAATGTTGTATGCCACCTGCTGATGGAGGCCTCTTTACACCGCATTTCTCTCTGTTCAGCAATTTGCCGAATCATGATCGTTTTATTTTTCTGTACGCTTGGTATGCAGCACTCTTGGGTTGGCGACGTGCTTCGACTATGCAGCGCCGACGCCACAATACGAACGCCGTGACATAATCTACGAATTGCTCAACGAGCTCTTAAATGGCGACAGACAACGTGCCAGACGCATTTGACCGCTACTAGTTGAAGCGTCGCGTGGCGAATTGTTTCTCTTTTGCCACAGTTAGGGCAGTCATCATGAGATGCTACGCCCCACCTTGGCTATGACAAGTGCGCAACGCGTCCCACTGCGCAGCCAATAAATTCTCTGACGACATTCGGCATTTGTTTGTTCAGCCTTTCCTTCCACTTTCTGGGCTTCCATATCTGTTCCTCTTCGTCGGTATGGAGCCACTAATGATCATTCCGCCATTAGGCGCGGCTTCAAGCTATGCAAAGCTTTTTTCAGTGGCATCGCCGTCGACCAACCACTTGAGGCCCCCAGCAGCCTTATAGAAGGCAGTAGGGTGTTCTACTTGACGTCACTGGTACCTTTCCGATGTGATTGCGGCTCGAAGAGTTCTGGTCCAGTATAAGAATACGTTACGACCAGAATAGCCATTGTCATGAATTAATTTTAAACTGTTTTAGCTGCAAGTCCCTTTGTAAATATCGTGCATCAGGAAGAATAAATTCTGCACAACATTTTCAGAGCTTCAGGAACTTTTGTTCAGTTTTCGGTATTCTGCCGCCCCGAAGGAAGGCCTCAATCAACGACGCAAGGTGATTGCAAAAAGTTTTCGTGTTACAACAATGCGCCCTATTTAAAACATATATGCGCACAATTTGGTTTTGAAGAACGTCACTTTTACGTCAAGCGACAAATTGAAGTTCACGGCATACGAGAAGAGCTGCGTAGCTCTATGTACTGTGCCCTCACAATAGTTTTTGGCCTTCTTCCCTTCTTCAAAGGATACCTTGAAAGCTTTAAGGCGTCTACTCATTAAATCCGGCCGGCGAACAGCCATGATAGCCACCAAAACGAAAGGCATTGGTTTTCTCCGCGTTCAAACAAGCAGCCAATAAACTGGCATACTATTCAAACAACTTCAGAAACTCTAGGGTAACTAGCTTGGTTTCGCACGGGCACAAAGATGGGATGCTAACTTACCCTACACATGCCCTTAGAAAGCCCTTAATACGATTGCACTTTGACACAAGCACCAGTGTGATTGGACATTCCTAGCGAACACCTCTTTCTACGGGAAAGAGTGTTGTCTCCACGCCCTTTGTTGCGAGCCGATTGCTCAGGTTGGCGTAAAGAAGTCATGTTCAATTCTGTCGAATTCCTTAGCGTGGTCCAACGACACCAAATCACCGCTAATGTCCTTGTGATTGGCATAGTAGAGCAAGCGTAGATTGAATAAGTGTTTGAAAAAATGCCGTCCGCAACATCCTATGGGGGCAACTCGGGTAAATTTGTCGCATCATCTTGGGGATATCGCGTGAATGCTGCGTAACTGGGTATATTTCGGCAATGCTTACTTGTTAATTTGTTTTGATTATTCCTATTTATTGAATGAAGGGGGAGCGTTACTTCAACGTCAAGGAAAAGCCAAATTAAGGCGCCTTTACTGAATTCCGAACGCGCGGTTCATTGCCTACTTATACGGGGAGGCCAGTGAACGGTTGCGCAGCACGAGCGGTCGTTTTTATTGCGATAACAAATATATGGACAGTCTTGGCTGCTTGTAATTGCGAATGGATTTCTTCGTCGGGCTATGTCAGGTGACCGTTGGGATTCGTCCACCGTCCTCTCCTACAGCAACAGCTCCAGCAACGCCGACTAAATTTCAAGGCCGAAAGGCGGCCGCAGTGACGTCAGAGGGTGGGGCCCAGTTACGCCGCGAACGTGGCGGAAAGCCTACGTTTCGTTCACGTTGTGGAGAACCAACGCTCCCGCTCTCGCAGCTGCTGCGGCTTGATTGGGCCGAATAAAAGATGTGGAAAAAAAAATTGCCCGCAGCTTCCCTCGGGGGAACACTGAGGAGGATGCGGAAGCATGTAATTGGTTAACGGGTGTTAAATTGCGACTTACTTGGGTAGATGGCTAAATTGGTTAACGTGGTTGTGAAATGGGGTGTTAAATGAGTGAACACGTACGGCACGTATGCGAAAGGGCGGTGTTTTATTCATTGCGACGAACCAACGGACGAGCGGCAACTGAGCGAGCGAGCGCCGACCTTGAGTATATATACAGCGCGACGGTGCATGCGCTGTCAGCTGTCGAATGTTCTCGAAGGAGAAGCGCGCGCGCGGCACAGATGGCGACGGCGCGACGGCGCATGCGCTGTCAGCTGTCGAATGTTCTCGAAGGAGAAAGCGCGCGCGGCACAGATGGTGGGCGACGGCGCGACGGCGCATGCGCGCGCGTCAGCTGTCGAATGTTCGAGAAGCGGTGCGGACGGCGCGGACGGGCGCACTACAAGGCACGAGTATAAGATGCTTCCGCATATAATATGTTGAACGATTTTGAGTACTTCGTACTCAACTATGGGAGAGCACTGAGCCGTCCCGCTAAAACAGTTTAGTGGCTGGTAACAGAGTTAGACACATGCCTGAATACACAGGCATGGTTCAGTGTGCACCGACGCTCGCGTAGGTTTTAAATAGCTAACTTTACCGTACAAGCTCATGTTTGTGTTACTGGTTTCCGTACCAATACTTTACCTTCCTGGTGCATTTAATGTGAAACTTTGACCGTTTTAAGTCGGACACATGTATGCTTTTGAAGTGCAACAAATAACCTTATACTTGATGAACGCGTGAATATTGCAGTAGCAGAGAACGAGTGATTATTGTATCAGACGTAATGAATTAGCTCAACTAAGGCGGTGCGGACGGCGCGGACGGCGCGGACGGCGCACTACAAGGCGCGAGTATAAGATGCTTCCGCATCTAAAAGTCTTACTAAGCTGCTCAGTTGGGCAACTGGGCCCCCAACCTCTGACGTCACTGCGGCGGCCTTCGGCCTTGGCTCCAGGCACGCGCACTTCTAGCAACGAGCGCCCCCCCCCCCTCCACACACATGTCATGCTTCGGCGTCAGCCGCTGTCGGCAACAGCTGCGGGCGCAAGTGCTTATGCTCATCTTAGCAACCGGAGCCCCGACCTCCTTGACTTGAACCAGACTTGCCACCACCTCAATGCAGTGCGTTCGAAACGCGTTTGCAGCTTTTGTGCTGCGAGCGTTTCTGTAGCTTTTCTGTTGATAAGACGCTGACATTATGGCCGTCAGGTACAATAAGAGGTGCGGTGCTTCGCGGCTCCTTTTCTCACCGTTCACTATCTCTCCTTCCTGTGCTCCACTTTCTTCTCCGCTTGCGCCTCACTCTTAATTATTCGCTGTCGGGGCGCCTCTTAAGAACACCCGGACATGTGTGCTCGAGATGCCGCTGTGCAACTTCCACGCTGAGATGAGATAGTTGTTAGCATTGTTCACTTTATTGCATTTTTAACCGTGCACGCTAGCCACTAGAGCTGGAAACACGTACCGTTTCTCGCGACAGAAAAAACGCTACGTGCGGTGGAGGGCGCTATTGGCTGCACAATATAAGAAAAAAAATGGCGGCATATCCAAGGAGTGAATTATGGATAGTGGGGCGAAGCATCGGGCCGTCCATCCATGCGTGCGTCTGTGTGGCCGCCTGTGCGTCCATCCACCCGTCCGTGCGTGCGTCTGTTCGTGCGTCCGCACGTTCATCTGTGCGTCCGTCCCTACTTTTGTCCATGCATTCGCTCCTGCGTCCGTCCATGCGTCCATCCGTCCGTGCAGCCATCCGTGCGTCCGTCCATGCATCTGTCTCTGTGTCCGTTCGTCCACCTATTCAACACTCCAAGTACCACCATCTCGCATCTTTTCATCATATATTCCTCATATAGAAGCACCGCCATTCAGGGGACATTCCAAGGACTGAACGAGAGGAGGCACACGCACACTTTCTTACGGCTTGCGCTTCGTGTCTACTTCCCACCTTTACCGCCTCGAGTTCATGGTATATACCAGTTCACTGTATTCATGGCACTGCTGCCCAACGCTCACTAAACCTTTCTAAAACCTAGCAGGTTACACCAAGCGAGTATAACTTAGCGACCCTTTCTTGTCTTCTGTGCGTTTTTGAACAATAAAATATTCACAGTGTGCGCGTTAACTAAAAGCCGAATTTTCCGGTCTCTCAATCCCCCTTAGCAGGCATTGGCATTTACATTGAGCACTATCTTTTATTGTTCAACAACGCACAGAAAAAATCTCTCAACGGCACCACCTTGAAGGTCAAAATGTTATACTTGTTACAGTCTACAACGGCTACGAGGGACGAACCGGTCCTTCGTAGCCGAAAGAAGCTTCGACCTTACAAAACGAAAGGAACTACGAAAGGAGCTTCGCCCCTAAAAAAATTGATACATCCCACGTACAGTGGGAAATGATCATATGCAAAACACGAATGGTAAAAGTAGATATGTCACTTTAGAATCAGCCAAACGTTACGAGGTGGAGGTAAATGATGCCGTACATGACTTTCGTGTCATGATTATTATGTTTGGATGTGTCGTTTACCTTCGAATCTGTTCACGTCACGTGATACCAAATTTAGTATATGTGGAGCTAGGGAAACGGCTCTGAGCATGCTATTAGCGTGGTATGTTGTCATGTTCTTACATGACACACGCGTCAGGATTATCTTGTTTGCACCAGCCATACATTTAGTCATCCATTGACGTCACTCAACAACAAATTTGGTATAGGCACCTGACAGTGGACCTGAGGCAACACCGACTAAATTTCAAGGCCGAAAGGCTGCCGCAGTGACGTCAGAGGGTGGAGGCCCAGTTACGCCGCGAACGCGGCGGAAAGCCGGTGTTTCGTTCGCGTTTTAGGAGAACAAACGCTCCCGCTCTTGCAGCTGCTGCGGCTTGATTGGGCCGAATAAAAGAAGTGAAAAAAAAAAAGTCTTACTGAGCATGCTCAGTTGGGTAACTAGGCCTCCACCCTCTGACGTCACTGCGGCAGCCTTTCGGCCTTGAAATTTAGTCGGTGTTGCCTGAGGGCGCGACAAAGCTCTCTGGGCCGCCTCAGCTTTTTTGGTACCGACCACCAGGGATACTAAGAGAATGGAACGCTCACTGAACACAGTGACACGCTGAAGTGTCAGTGCCCTTTTTGGCTCGTTTTTAAAGAACGCTTCGTGGCCGCCTAATCAGCCGTTACCTCCTTAATCGCAACTAAAAGAGAAAATGATATGCAGGTGCAAGTTTGGTTTTGCTTTGTCTACTCGCTAAGCTGTGTGTTTTGGCGCTACAATCAGATCTCGTAAACTGCATTGCCGGGTGCCTATATGTGGAGCTAGAAAAACTGCCGTGGGCGCATTATGAATGGCCCTTTATACTTCAATGTAGCGTTGACATGCGCGCACGCTGGGCAGAGCGACGCTACATTAGCTAAATGTGAGCACTGTATGGTCGGGCGCCAGGCTCGACCAAAGCGAGCAGCGTCCGTCGACGCGGCCCGATGGCAACCGGCGCAAAATTCGCGCCGAAGCGTTACCCAGACAACACTGCGTTTTCCTCTTCTCGTGCCGGAGAGACCATGGACGCGCTGAAACGCGCATGCGACCAAGAAATGCAGTGCAGCGCACCCTTACGAGAATATTGCTACGATACTGAGGATGCGCGTGGAAGAAGAGGAGAACGAGGTTGGCACGAGCGGTGATCGGCCAGATCCCTGGACTCTCGTATTGATCATCTCCTGTAAATAAAGGCATCCATCGCACCGTAACAAGATTGGTGGAAGGTGCGGGGTACAGCGGAGCGATCCAAGGCCAACGATCACGGAAGCGCTACCTCAAGAACTACGCCGAAGCCGCCAACTGGCTGGTCTACCACCGCTCCCTATGAATCCGATTGCTGACGGCGACACCACGCACTCTTAGTCTGGCGCTGCGTGGCCCCGGCACATGGTACCACGAAGCTTCTCAGGGAGGGTCGGAGAAGACGTCGACGAATGGCTGAAACACTTCAACCGTGTGAGTAAATACAACTGTTGGGATGCGGCCTCCCGGTTGTCCAACGTCGGATTGTTTCTTCAAGGGACGGCGTTGGTGTGGTTTGAAAACCACGAAGAAACAATAATGACCTGGGAAGCGTTTTGAGAAAGAAAATAGCGAGCTGCTTCGGGGACCCATTGATGAAGAAGAAGCGCGCTGAGCAAACTTTGATGCAGCGTGCTCAAGTCCCCGGTGAAACATGCACAACGTACATCGAAGAGATCCTGAAATTGTGCAAGTCTGTAGACCCACGCATGAAAGAAGATGACAAGGTAGGGCATCTTCTCAAAGGGGTTGCTGAGGATGTCTACAATTTCCTCATCGGCAAGGACACCTTGGCGTCTGTAGCGGACGTAATACAACACTGCCGCACGTTTGAGACCCTGAAGGCTAGGCGCATCACTCCCAAATTTGGTAGACTTGCCAACGTCACCACCGTTGCAAGTGTCGACGTCCCTCCAACATCCCCCTGTGATCTTGCCTCAATGATCAGGCAAATCGTACGCGAAGAACTTGGACGACGTGATGCTGTCAACCCGCCGAGAGCACCTGCTATCAACACCTCCCCGCCATACGACGCAATGTGTGCTGCCGTTGATGCCACGCTATATGATGTGCCCCAATCAAGAGCACCAGCGCCCCCAACCGACCACTTACATCATCGCCGTGGTTTCCAGAACGCCTCCCGCCAACCACCTACAATGGTGTCTTCGTGGGACGATCATGGGCACATGGCGCCTCGTGGAAGGTTTTGGCGACGTGCGTGAGGCCCCTGTGTGCTATAACTGCGGTTTCCGTGGACATGTGGCTCGATTCTGTGGTCAAAGGCGTCGCCCCCAGCAACGCTACTACGAGGGACCATTACCTTCTTCTCGACAAAACCGCTGGCGTGGTGTTATGAGTTCAATGCGGGACGCGTACGTTGGGGACGGCTTCCAGCAAACGACCCACAGTGATACACATGTATGACGCAATTTCCACCGGAATTTACGCAACGACTCGCCTTCCTCCGTGCGAAGCTTGACGCCCCCCACAACACGCCGGTTCCGTTCCCCATCTCCTGGTCGACGCGTCACCTCCCCGCCTCCGGGAAACTAGGTGGTGCGGCCAATGGAGGTGAGGTCGCCGAACATTTGTCACTACATCCGCCTATGCCTCCACCCGTTTTTATGACTCAAAATAGGGTCCCCGTGCTTATTGATGGACTTCCTACGATGGCTTTGATAGATACTGGAGCAGCTGTTTCAGTGATGAGTCTTAACTTCAAATTGCGGCTAGGACATAAAGTGATGTTTCGCTGGGACAGTTGTGCATCATTTCGTGCAGTGAGCGGGGAGACATTGTGCCCGATCGGTGTGTGTGTTGTTAGTGTCACTTTGGGTGACAAGGTCTTCGAGGCTGAATCGCCGTCCTGACCAGCTCCACCCATGACATCATCTTGGGCATCGATTTTCTACGCGAGTGCGGGGCTACTGTAGATTGCGGTGCTGGCGAGATTATGCTATCGGCATTTACTGACGATCCTAGGTGCTGTCAAGGATCTATCACCGTCATTGAGGATGTTGTCTTGCCGCCCAACTCGATGAAGACCGTACGCGTTGACGCCTCTGCCTCGGACGCCGGAAAGTTTGATGTTCTTGTGGAGCCCATTCCTCTTAATTGCGCCAAGAAAAATGTGCTCATTCCACATTGTGTTCTGTCGATCAGTGATAGGCGATCGGCCTTATGGGTGTCGAACTATTCAAATGAACCTGTTATGCTACCCGGCGGAATGCGAGTCGCCCGCTTCGAACAAAATGCGACCAGTTTCATTGCATCTTTAAGTGACGAGAGAGTAGATCCTATTTGTGCAACGTACCATACAGAAGCCAACTTTCTGATTATGGTAAACAAGTCGCTATCATCAGAAAAACGTCAAGCTTTGGTCGAAGTCCTTGCGAAGCACGCTACTATATTTGACTTTGTGCAGAAAGAAGAGCAAATAAGTGTACCCGAGTGGCGTACTCGCCATGGGATTGACACAGGATCCGCTCACCCTATCCGACAGAAACCATACCGTGTCTCATCTGCGGAGCGCAAGGTCATTACTCAACAGGTAGAAGAGATGTTAAAGAAAAGGGTTATCCAAGAGTCGTGTAGTCCTTGGGCTGCCCCTGTGATTCTTGTCCGAAAAAAGGATGGTACATGGCGATTCTGCGTGGATTACAGAAGGCTCAACTCTGTTACTAAAAAGGACGTCTACCCGCTTCCCAGGATTGATGATGTCATCGATTGTTTACATTCGGCATCGTACTTCTCATCCGTGGATTTGAGATCTGGTTATTGGCAAATACCCATGCACCCGAATGACAAAGAGGAAAACGGCCTTCATAACCCCAGATGGTCTATTTGAATTCAATGTAATGCCGTTTGGCCTATGCAACGCTCCAGCCACGTTTGAGCGCTTCATGGACTCTGTGTTACGTGGACTAAAGTGGGAAGTTTGTCTTTGCTACCTGATGACATTATAATATTTGGCCGTACATTCGATGAACACAACCATCGTCTAGACATTGTTCTCACCTGCCTTGAGAGAGCTAAGCTCACCCTGAACTCTAAGAAGTGTCACTTTGGCAGCCGTGAGACTCTCGTTCTCGGTCACCTGGTGGACAAGCATGGCGTTCGACCCGATCCCCAGAAAGTCGCAAGCAGTCAGCAGCTTCAAACAACCTCAGTCGGTACGAGAGTTGCGAAGCTTTTTGGGCCTATGCTCGTACTTCCGTCGCTTCGTGCCCAGGTTCGCCGACCTCGCTTACCCTTTGACGTCCCTACTCAACAAGAACGCACCTTTTCGGTGGTCAGCGGAATGCGAGTTGTCTTTTTCGCAACTCAAGTTTGCTCTTACGTCAGGGCCCGTACTTCGCCACTATGACCCATCTGCTGCCACAGAAGTTCATACCGACGCCAGTGGTGTAGGTATTGGCGCCGTCTTGGTACAACGCCATGGAGCTGCTGAACACGTCGTTGCCTATGCCAGTCGCTGTTTAAGTAAGCCGGAGCGAAACTATACTGTGACAGAGCAGGAATGTCTCGCGGTCATATTCGCCGTGCACAAGTTTCGCCCTTATATCTATGGACGCCGATTCTCGATTGTCACGGACCACCATTCTTTATGTTGGCTCACTGGACTACGGGACCCATCTGGTCGTCTTGCTCGTTGGGCATTACGATTGCAAGAACACGACATTGAAGTCTGCTACAAGAGCGGTCGTCGTCATGCCGACGCTGATTGCCTTTCACGACTTCCCCTTCCGACAACCGAGTGTGACGCTGACAACATTGATGAATATTTGGCTGTAGTGGATACTCCGTTCCCCGCCTCCTAACAACTTTTCGAGCAGAGCAACGCAATGACAACAGTCTCGCTTCTTCTTTATTTTCGGAACGAACGGTCAACGTGGTTCGTCGTAAAGGATGGCGTTCTTTACAAAAAGAATTATTCCGGCGTAGGCCCTCGCCTACTTCTAGTTGTGCCTACAAGTCTTCGACAACACGTACTTCGAGCAATGCACGACGACCCAACATCTGGCCATATGGGTTTTTCTAGGGACATTTTATCGCACGCAAAGAACGCTCTTTCTGGCCGAAGATGCGTAAAAGTGTGACTGCATACGTTGAGAGCTGTGAGCAATGTCAACGCCACAAGCGTCCTACAACTCCGCCAGCCGGACTACTTCATCCATAGCACCCCCGAGTTCACCATTTGACGTCGTAGGTGTCGACCTGCTCGGCCCTTTTCCGCGATCAACCGAACGGCAACCGATGGATTATTGTGGGCGTTGACCACCTCACACGTTACGCCGAAACTGCGGCGATTCCTGCGGCAACGGCCACTCAAGTTTCACAGTTCATGCTGTCACACGTTTATATTACGCCATGATCCCCCCGTGTCATCATCAGTGATCGCGGGCGGCAATTTGTTGCCGATGTAGTTGAAGACCTCTTTCGTCTTGCTTCATGCCATTTTCGTCACACTACCCCGTATCACCCGCAGGCTAATGGTTTGACGGAACGAACAAATAGGACTCTCGTCAACATGATTTCCATGTATGTTGATTCTGGACACAAAACATGGGACGCGATTTTGCCATTTATAACTTTCGCCTACAACACTGCACAGCACGAAACAACGAGATACAGTCCATTTTATCTGCTCTACGCACGCCAACCCGCCACAGCTCTTGACACTATTCTTCCTTTTTCCGAGACTGATCAACCTACTCTCGCCGAAACCATTTGCCGCAGCAGAAGAGGCCCGGCGCCATCGCCTGTCTTCGAACTTTCGTCTCACAGAAACGTCCAAAAACCGTTACGACAGAAGTCACCGGCACGTATGGTTTGAGAAAGGGGATTGGGTGTGGCTTTGGACGCCGCGCTTCAATTTTTTTTTTTTCAATTTCTTTATTTATTTACCAGACCAAAATGGAAGGTCGCCAAGGCTAAAAGCCGTGAGAACGGCTTGACAAAGGCCCCTGGTGACCTGAATATACACATGGCAGTAGTGCGGAAATGATTAAAGTACATAAAAACAAAAAAAAAAAAAAAAAAAAAAAAAAAAAAAAAAACATGAAACAATTAACCACAATTCAAAAATGATTTTTTTAACTGATTATTTTACAATACCTGTTATAAAATGTGTAAAAAAGGGGTTTCAATAAGCAAAATACATCATGCACAGACAGTCGTATACATTGACACTTATCAACCTAAAAAGAAAACATATATACATTTATGTGAAAAAACACATACATTCATATCGCTAATACAACGCAAAATAACGAGATATAACATGATACAATTTTTTACACTAGAAAAAAAAAAAAAAAAAAAAAAAATTACATATAGACTGTGAGAATGGGTTGTTGCGCATGTTCCTATGGAGCCAGAGAGCAGAAATGTGAGTGTTGTAGTTGTTTTTTGTTACAGGAGATGTACTTTCGTGCGTGTTAAGTGTTGTGGAACGTTGTAGGCCAAGGCTTGGTGTCTATATGTAGTGCGGAAACGCGGTACGAACCAAATATCTGTATTTCTTGTAGGAATCGTAATGACACGACGCTGTAGGCATGACAGTGATCTAATGAAGTTGGAGAATTCCTTATTCGAGA